>NW_022261556.1:57681-91125 GCF_009602425.1 Actinia tenebrosa
GATGATGACGATGTTGATGATGACGATGTTGATGATGACGATATTGATGATGACGATGTTGATGATGATGATGACGATGATGATGATGATGCCGTTGCCGACAACGATGATGATGATTAAGATAATGATTAAGATGATGATAACGGTGTTGATGATGACGACGACGACGATGATGATGATGACGATAATAGATCATAATTATAAATGGCACTAATATCTCGAGCATAACTTCACCAGTTCGTTCCTTTGTCCTGCAGGTTGGTCCCGACTCAAACCTTACTCACACCCAGTGTCTCTGCACCCACGCCACGTCCTTCGCCAGTGACTTCGTCGTGCCGCCCAACAAGATCGACTGGAGTAAAATATCACTGGATGAACTTTTTAAGAACTTCCTGGTGACAGCCATACTCTTGACAGCTATTGGTTTATATTTCCTGCTCTTGATTCCAGCCAGGAGACAAGACCTCAAGGACTTGGAAAAGGTACGAAAATATTTTGGTGTCTTTAGATACAAAAGGCAAGCGCAGATTTGTGGGTTTTAGAGAAATGTCCAGTTACTTGAGAAATGCCTCACTCGGCTGATCCTCCTTCTTGAAAGCGTAGAAAAAAAAGTGCAGGCAAATAAACGTCTAATGCATTTACCACTCCTGGGTGGACATTGCCTAACAGGTTTTGCATCCCAATCGATAAGGCAGCCAATAGATCGAATTAGAATTTAGAAGTTGATTTTTTAGGAGGGAAAAACCTTCGAAGCAAAGGAGAGAACCAACAAACAACTCTACTCACATACAACACCGAGGCTCGAACCCGGGTCGCATTGGTGAGAGTTGATGAGCGCACGCCACCCGCGCTTCCCAGAGTACACTGCTTAACCCCCCACCCAGGAATTGAAGGGAATAAAGTTCACTGTAACATCTGACTCTCTTGTCAAAAACACGGGTTGTGAAAATAAAAGAAAACTTTTTATCGAGTTCGACAGTGGCGCAGCTCAACGGGGTCGAACTGAAAGCAATGTGAAGGCGCCTCTGTCAGCCGCTATTCAGTCCATGTATGACCCCGGAGCACAACTTCAACCAGCTGATATAGCTAGGTTTGATTTGAAAGGAGGCAGGAAAACCTTCGGAGTCAGAAAGAAAACCAGCCAATTCAGCTGACATGGGGGCGACTGGGCACCTGTGAGAGTAAATGGCTGATGATTCAGTAGATATATGTTGCCTTCCCAATTGCTTAATTTTAAGGTGAAAAGACTAAAAACCCAGTACATATTTACCTTGTCTCTATTAGATTGGTGTCATCCCGATTCCATCCAATGACCCGCGGGATACTTACGGGTATGAGGTTTGCTTATACACGGGATTCCAGGCGGGAATGGGAACGACCGCTCAAGTGACAATCATCATGTCAGGATCAAAGGAACAGACTCAGCCAAGGATCCTTACAGACACTGTTGGCACGAGACCAAAGTTTTATCGAGGTGCAGTTGACAGCTTTCTTGTGACAACTCCATATGATCTTGGTGAACTTGGATCCATAAAGATTTGGCACGACCATGGCGGGAATAATCCGTCTTGGTTTCTGTCGCGTCTGTACATCCGGGACCTACAGACTGACAAAAAGACGTGGTACATATGCAACCGCTGGCTTGCTGTTGAGGAAGACGATGGAAAAATCGAAAGAGTCTTGAACACCGCTACAAATAAAGAACTCACAAGCTTCAACCTTCTCTTTTCCACAGAAGCAAGGAAGAATTTTTCGGATAGCCATTTGTGGTTTTCAGTCTACAACCGGCCGCCTCAGAGCACGTTCACTAGGGTACAGCGCATGACATGTTGTCTTTGTATTCTTCTAAGCACTATGCTCGCTAACGCCATGTTCTATCAGACTGGCGAGGAGACACCCAACGCTGAAGTTAAAATAGGACCGATTAGATTATCGACGAAGCAGATCTCGATCGCCATAACGAGCAGCTTAGTGGTCTTACCCATGAACATGCTGATTATGAATTTATTCCGAAAATCTCGTCCAAAGAATCCACCATCAGAGAACAGAATTAATAAGTTCTACGTCGGAGAAAATGCGGGGGCGAAAGAGGACAAAGATCAGAATTTGGAGGAGGAGGGAGCGCAGGAGAAGGATGAAGAAGCGATGGAAGACGATGATTATGTGATATCGATGGATGAGGAGAAATCCGAGAAAACGAAAGACAAGCAGAAAGAGGAGAAAAAGAAGGAGAAGAAAGCAAAAAAGGAAAAAGAACCATTCATGCTTCCCTATTGGGTGATTTACATTGCTTACGTTCTCGCCTTCCTGACATGCGCAGTATCATCTTTATTCACGATCTTCTATTCTCTGACGTTCGGGAAGGAAAAGTCTGAAGGCTGGATCAGCGCTATGATGATCTCCTTTTGGCAAGACGTTTTAATATCTCAGCCAATCAAAGTCCTTGCCATAGCGATGATCTTGGCGCTCATAATCAAAGACCCTGAGAAAATTGACGACGGTACTAACCGGTCAGCGGAGTTAGGACACGACGAGGAATGGATCCACAGGGATCCCGACAGTAACGAGAAGCTACGTCTTGGTAACTTCATTCCGAAGCCACCAGGAGAAGACATGCTGTACGAGCCGAGACAAAGACTACTGAAACAGAAGGAGATGAAAGCGATAATCAAGGAAATACTCGTGTATTTTATCTACATCATGGTCTTGTGTATCGTCGCAAATGGTAGTACAGATCCACAGGCCTTCCATATATCGAAATTCACTACCGAGGTCTTTGCTGGCAGCTCGTATGCAGGATCAAGTCCATTGGATCAGGTAAGTGATGGTCTCGATTGATGACGCTCTGATTTGTTGCGGACCCTACCATAGAACTTTTCTGAGTTCGATAATAGGACGTTTGCATGATGGCGTCATTTGACTCCCACCACTATAACGCTTCGAGAATTTTTTTCTCATTTAAATTTGTATTCCCTCATAAGAATAGTAAGACAATTGGTGCTAATTAAGTGAACAAAAGAAAGTGTGCAAGGGAGTCTGGTAGTAGAGGTCAATGACGCCATCATGCAAACGTCTATTATAATGCATGGTTGTCTGGGTAGGGTACGAACAATACTATAATAGGAAATGGCAAATGAAATGTTTGTACCTAAATTAAACCGCTATGCGCTATGTTACAACATGATGCATTGTGGTCTAGATTGGGTACAAGCAACACCACACAAGAAATGGTGAAAACAAGATGTTTGTACCCAAGCTAGACCACAATGCACCATGTTAACTATCTCAGAAAACGTCTGTGAAGACATCGCTGAGCACCGTTATCTCGAGGACGTACTTATCGTCTTTGTAAATCTAACAAAAATAGTACTGTTGATATAGTACGCCTCCTTAGATTCAATCCCACAATTCGATACGGGAAGAACCCAATACCAGTCTCATTTTAAATGTCGGCAAGGCGAGTTAATATTATTTGTTATTAAAGTATTCACCTTCCATTACCTCAGGTCAGTGAGCCTGTCAACTATTGGGCCTGGCTCCACCAAACTGTCATCCCTTCCCTCAAGCCAAATTACTGGTATGGACCATACGTAGAAGAGAGAGAAGAACAGCTGTGGACTGAAGAAAGCATCAAACGGACCAGTAGACGAGGATGGAACGTGAAGATCCATAAACGAACCTCGGGTGGTGCCGGATCCGGGTCTTACTTTGATAACTCTACTGTACATAAGTTCCCTAAAGACGCTATCGCGGATAGTGGAACAGCTTATGTTATTGGAACAGCTCGACTGCGCCTTCTTAAAGTCAAGCCAGGTGAGAAACACCATGAGTGTCGGATAGATAGATTTAAAAATAGCTGACTCTTTGGTTGAATAATTATACGCTTGGGCTTCATGTGATGACGTCATACATTTGTGTCGGGGTTTCTTATCTTTTCTTGGGCTACCTGTGGTGACTCTGAATTTAGTCTGCAGCTTATCCACCCTGCTTTTACACTAAGGGGTTTGCAAGCATACCTTGGAGGTTCTCGAGTTGATAGCCATGTTGATGGTATTCGGGATACGGACGAGGAATCCTTTGTTAAATACCACCAACATGGCGGCAATGATGTGTGAATGACGGTCACCGTCTTCATTCCAGTACTGGCAAAGAAAAGACTGTACGTACTTTCCACTTCTATCACATGTACTTACGTAAATGTTATTCATAGGGAACTGCGTGATCCACCCGGTCCTAGAGAAGCACGTATATAGTTGCTCTGCTAAATACTCATGGGAGAAAGAAGATGAAAGCCCTTACCTTCCTGGATGGGTGGCGGTCAACGAGACGATGCAAGAGGAACTGAAGAAAGACAAGAAGTCCCCCTGGGTCTGGCGGAGTGCATGGGATCTCAAAGGAACCCCTTATTGGGGTATATTCAACACTTACTGGGGTGGGGGTAAGTATCATTTTTGTCACCATGATCATTATTTAACGAAGTTGTAAAGTAACGTAGCTGAAATCAGCCATGGCTCAAGAATTCGCATCGGGTATTTTTTTCGGGTTCTCCGATCAGCTGACATCAACATATGTATATTCAATAAAACAAATTTCGTATGAGTGTGAGAAGCTCACAGTACAGACGAGTGACGCTACCGTATCCAAGAGTGGCTGAGCGATGACCTTGCGCCCTGTGATTGGCTCTAATGATGTTGTCAATTCCATACCGTGACCGTGCCGTGTCATATTAGTTTCACATTAATGCAAAACATCGATGCACAACTTCAATGCACATGATGCTACTGCATTACCTAACCAATGCTACTGCATTACCTAACCAATGCTACTGCATTGCCTAACCAATGCTACTGCATTATCTAATGCTACTGCATTACATAACCAATGCTACTGCATTACCTAATGCTACTGAATTTACCTAACAAATGCTATTGCATTACCTAACCAATGCCACTGCATTGCCTAACAAATGCTACTGCATTGCCTAACTAATGCTACTGCATTACCTAAACAATGCTACTGCATTACCTAATGCTACTGCATTTACCTAACCAATGCTACTGCATTACCTAATGCTAGTGCATTACCTAACCAATGCTACTGCATTACCTAATGCTACTGCATTTACCTAACAAATGCTATTGCATTACCTAACAAATGCTACTGCATTACCTAACCAATGCTACTGCATTACCTAACCAATGCTACTGCATTACCTAATGCTACTGCATTTACCTAACAAATGCTATTGTATTACCTAACAAATGCTACTGCATTACCTAACCAATGCTACTGCATTACCTAACCAATGCTACTGCATTACCTAACCAATGCTACTGCATTACCTAACCAATGCTANTAACCAATGCTACTGCATTACCTAACCAATGCTACTGCATTACCTAACCAATGCTACTGCATTACCTAACCAATGCTACTGCATTACCTAACCAACGCTACAGCATTACCTAACCAATGCTAATACTCTGGTCATTTTCAGGTTACGTGGCCAATGTGAATCCAAACAGGTTGGAAACCATCAAGTCCATGCAGAAGCTTGAGCTTGAGATCTGGATTGATCGCTATACAAGGGCAATCTTTACCGAGTTCTCACTCTACAACGCATATTCTAATTTCTTTTGCGTTGTGACGATGCTGACTGAAATCATCCCTACAGGGGGATATTACCATTACGTACAATTCAGACCCATCCGTCTATATCGCTATACAGGACCCGAGCAGCTGACCATAATGGCGTTTGAAATCATCTATTTCGCCTTTCTATTCATGTTCACATACAGCGAAATCAAAGAACTCTACAGACGCAGGAAAAAGTATTTCGAGGATCCTTGGAACTACTTGGAGTTTTTAGTCATTGGAATGTCATTCTCAGCGGTTGGACTTTATTTCGCTCGATTCGCATTCGGAAAATTTGCCGTGAAATCAATGAAAGAAAACCCTAATGATTTCATCAGTTTTACGTATCTTTTGCTACTGGAGGAGTACCAGGTGGCTACGCTTGGATTTGCTGTGTTTTTCGCTATCTTGAAGTCTCTTCGCCTTCTGAGGTTCAACCGACGCATGTCACTTTTAACCGAGACAGTCAAGGCCTGTGGTAAACCGTTATTCTCCTTCTTTATCATGTTCATGGTCATCTTCCTTGCTTACGTCCAGTTTGCCATCATCGTTTTTGGACCTCATGATGAAAACTACAGCTCATTCACCACGTGTGTCAGTACCATGATGTCCTTGACCTTAGGAGGATTTGACTTTGACGCACTTATGGCCAACAACCGTATTTTTGGACCAATCTTCTTCTTCACTTATATGATATATGTCTTCATGATTCTAGTCAACGTCTTCTTGTCCATCATTAATGATACCCTAGCCGAGGTCAAGAGCGATGTCGATTTACAGCCCAATGACTTTGAGATAGTGGACTTTGTGATGCACCAAATTAAGATGATAGCTGGCTGGAGAGTTGGTCCAGCCATTACGCCCCTCTATAAACCAACCAAGACAAAGTTTGTACAAGAAGTGGACGCCATCGAGTCGCTCGCCGAAAACATCGAGTACGCCTTGAGCAACACGATTGTCGAGGATGAACGACAAAACAACTGGTTGAAACCGGAAAACATGACGAGAAAGAAGCTTGTTCTGCTCAATGCAGTGCTGCACATCGAGGAGGATTACAGCGAGGACGACCTGTCGAATCTGATTCCATTAATGGAAGAATTCCTTATCAGACATACCGACAAGGAGGTAGCGAGGATCATTCTCGGTGAATCATCTGAATGTGGCGACACAAACATTTCGTTGAAATGGGAGGGGGAAGGAAATAGTTGCCATGACTACGAGCAACTCAATAATCCCGCAGGCTCAAACAAAAGCTGTAACTATGCTCATCTCTATGACAACGTTGGTGATCGCTCAACACTGTCCACCAAGTCGGCTGAAGAAGACAATGAATCTGATTTAGACTACGAGGTGATGGATGCTAACTCCACAACACAGGAAGACCACGGCCAAGACGACCTGTCGGAAACGAACTCAGCCTTAAGTGAAGCTGATACGCATGCGCAAGGAAGCAAAGAGAAAGACGACAGCCAATCAATGGGCACCTGTGTGAGTGACATCAGCATTGAATCGGGAAATCCCCGACATCTCACTGCTGTCAAAAATACTCAATGAAGAACAACCTTCAGAGTTGGACGAATAATTAATCACTGACAAGAAAAAAATCTGGGAATACGATAATATTTTTTTGGGGGAAATAAGGAGGGCCTCTCCAACAAAGAACTAATGCTTGACTTTTTAAAAACCGAAAACTAAATATGAGATGCACTGAATCTAGTTTCAAGTAGACTATAGAGCCTTAAATTGACGGCGAATATTGCTGTAAACGCATTAAAAACCAGCTAGGTTATCTGCACCTAAATACTAAAAACAACATTGGCATTTATACAATAACGGATTCACTGCCTACAATACGTAGAATAAGTTGTTCTTGCGGTTCTAACTTGTTTTTTTACGACCATGCACAACAAAAAGAGGCGACAAAAGACGACAGACAAACAATGGTAGCTAAAGTAATTCTATTCGTGAATCGATCGTTTCTTCCTCAGGTTTCATTCTCAAATCTTTCTTGATCGTGCCTTTATGTTTGTATCTGGTTTGTATCCATCCATCTCACTCGGATTATATTCGTGCTTCACTCGCGAGGTGCTCGGGCTTCTTTCGTATTGCATTCACTCATATAAACATAAGCCATTTGAACAATGAACTGACTAAACTGTAGATATCGCTGCATGTTCCATATATAGATGTCAGTCAGACACAATACGTTAATTTAAGGAATGATTCTTAGCATGAATAAAATATAAGTCACACAAAAGTGTCAGTAGTGGTAAATATATCGATGGCTTCCAATCATTCCCAAGGAATTCAAGAGACAAAAACATGGCGGCGACACTAGGGAAAAACGTTTGCGCATGCGTGCACTTCAGCACGTTTTCTAAGAATTTTAAAGAGTTGAGTGAGAAAATAAATGTTTGTTTTCTCCAAGTATACAAAAAAGTTCGAGAGTATACTCTTGTCAGACCAAGATACTGTATTAACAAACACAATATGAAAGAATTAGACCTAAGTTTCAAGCATGGACACTAAGTTTTGGCATTTTATGAAGTCCAATTTATCAGTCATGTTTGAAAGTCAAATTTTCTTGTGTTTTGACTAATTTGAATACGGATTCAGAGCATGCGCAGACGTTTTTCACTCGTGTCCATGGCGGCCATGTTGGTATCCTTTACAAAGGAAGCTAATGAGAAGTCTTTAATACCACCAACATGGCGGCGATGATGTACATTTGATGGAAAGATTACACTAACGCTATAAAAATGTTAAGTATCGCAACACGTGGTCAGCGGTGAACCTCCAATTTGGTCACGTGACACCTGTCAGTCGTCATCATTCCTAATACCAATGACGCCATTCTTTAAAATAGATTTACGTATACAAAACGTTGCGCATCAAAAAGACAAAAAAAGTTTTTTATGCCATAGGAAATGATCTTGAGTTTTGAAGAGTCTTGCTGAACAGTAACTTAAGATTCCTTCTCAAAAAGCGAAACAAAAGTTAGTACTTCCGGTGCGATAGTAAGAATTAATGCGGTCGCAGGAAAACAAAGTCCGTGACCAAACAATGCAGTTTTCCTTCTAGAGGGAAAATTTAGTTATCGAAGAAAGGTGAATATGCTTCTAATCTTAATCGAATTGATGGATTGTAAGCATGCATTCCCAAGAGAGTCAAAAGACAAAAACATGGCGGCCATTGTGGTGCCGTTAACAATGGATGCTAATGAGGAATTTTTTGTTAAATGGCACCAACGTGGCCGCGATGACTAACGTACAATCGAAGAATAGTAGTCGTGTCGTATTCAAAATATAGAAAAGGGTCCACAGTAATTGGCTACGCGATATTGTGCTTCCAAACCGTTTCACTGACTTTGTGACGGTGAAACAAATAAAATAAAATTAGTCGGTAACATATGATTGAGGCCTGCTATGGTATAGTTTTCACTACAGAAATGAGAGACTCATGGTTAAAATTATAGGTACGATAATAGAAGGCTTTTCCACAACTTCGCCAAATATAGGGAAGGAGAGTGTTTTTTAAATATAAAAAACAAATATAAATATAATTCTCAGAACGTAGAGAGAGAGGGAGAATATAATATCCAATGTTTTTGGATTGCCCAATCACCACATTTTTTCTGAATAATTCCTTTGTCAAACCGCCTTTCAAAGAGTGGTCGACTCGTTTCAGAGATCGAACCATCGATGACGATGCATCAGATCTTCATACTGGTATTTTGTCCTTTGGTTTGCAGCAAGTGGACTAAAAACTCTCTTTACTTACACTGATATAATGGCATAGTTGATAATAACAGTCACTATACGAAGGCATTACAGATTCCTCAAGTTCCTGTTAAGATCTTCCTCGTCTTGACTAAGGTAAGTCTCGCTAGTACAACTGGCTACGATTTGCTTGCTCATTTAAGAATGGATTTTCATGTTGATAATAAATAACAAAGTTATGGACCATGGTTGAACTGCTCGGCAAAAATGCATGATAAGTGGCAAATGTTTCCTCTACTATACGGATTCAGTTCTAGTCCTGGACTCTTTATGAATAACTAGCCCTTCTCTAACCGGGCTGCTTGTGATGAATGAACTCTGAAAAAATAGATCGTAATTTCTGGGTATGTTAAACAACAGAGGATGAGCAGTGGATGTTAATTTTCACAACCGTTTTTGCTATCTAGGCGAAGGCTGTTTAGTTGTAACGTGTTCCCTACACAGATGTCCCGAGTATACGCAGTTTTGGCGTCAGTAATGTAAAGTAATGTTGTAGAGATGTATATTTATTATATTCTTCGTAGTTTCGATTTTTCGTTTCTTCATTCAGTTCTACTTTCGAAAACGAATATTTCGTCAAGGGCGGATCCAGGGGGAGGGTCGGGGGGGGGGGGGGGGCGCCCCCCCCCCTCCCTACCTGGGCGCAAATGGGCTTCTTGTGGTAAAAATGCGACTGGGATTCCTTTGCCCACAAAATTTACCCCTGAGACCCCCCYTYMWAAAAACCCTGGATCCGCCCTTGTTTCGTCCATAATCTTAGTAATACCTTGGAATCAATCAGCTAAATGAATCTCTGATGCATCTCACGAATCTCATTGCCAGCATTCAGTGAAGTTAAAAACACTGGCCGTCGAGTGCTATCAACCAGAAAGTATAGAATATTCTATTGCTTGGAATCAATCAGCTGAATGAAATATATTAGTCTTCAGTGGTCGAAAGGCAAACACTATCCGTCATGTGCTACCATCATCATTGAAATTAGATGGTAAATATTCCAAACAAGAAAGGAAATGACATCTATTGATAATAACATTTTTTTCTCCGACAGGTACACGTTACCATGAGTAACAACACTACTACAGAACACTACGACTACCCTACTACAGCACCAGTACCAGTAAATAATGGAACGCTGCCTACCAACAGCACTATTAAGACTTATCTACAAACTGGTTCACTTATGAATAAATATGCTTGTAGTTGTTCAATAGAGGTGTGCGCAAAAGAGCACTTTGGCCTAATCGTTTCCGTGTGTGCTTTAAACCTGTTTTTCTTGATCATCGTGACCCTTTGCATTTGCACTAAGCGTAAGTATGACTGTCTCTTACACGCCTGTCTGTGCTGTGTGTTTAAGTCGTTTAACTTGGAGTTTTTGCTTCTGATTTCAGGGAACTGCAGTAAAAAGTCAAGGTATACATTCATTCATTTTTCCCTCTGAACAGTAATTCGTATCTGCCGAATATGTTCCCAGCCGCCTAACAAAACGTCTCCATGACAACGTGCAAATTAAACTGGTACAACGATTGCCACAAACAGTCACGTTAAACGCTCAACCTGAATCCGCTGTAATTTGTATTCATTTTGACTTGGTTTTTTATTTTTTTTCCTTTTTTTCATATACTAAGGCGATATGATTTGCGAATGCGATGCTCATCTTGCGCGACATCAGGTTGAGTAGTTGCTTAAGCAGGCAATGTTTGCACGACGTTAAATGATTTTACCAAGTGATCGAGTCAACATTGAATTTATTTTTCATTTTCAGCAGACACGACATAGAAGCCAAAAAGGTGAGTGTTCTTCAGTCCTTTCTAAGTAAGGGTTAGGGTTAGAATAGGTTAGAATACCTGAGACAAAAGCGGCCCATCTTGAAAAACTTCATTTCATGCTGAGTAAATGAGACTCAAACAATCCATGCATGCTTTGCGATTGCATCTTGGGTCCAGTCCCCCAACTTCTTCTATCACCAGAAAATTCATTCTCTTAGGAATTTCCATAAAACATCTAAAAAGATGAAACTGAAATATTTGACCGGAGAATGAATATGGTTGTATCGTTCTTCTAGATGACCACACTTGAAAGGACAACCGCAGAACAGAGTGACAACCAAAGCCCCACCGCCATCACTCCAATAGCAGCGCCCCCACGAAAACCCTTACCTCTTCCACCATCTTCATCTCGACAACCCTCAACCGCTTATACCGAGCATCCGACCCACTTAGAGATAATATCCGACAATAGCTTCCATTACCAAGAACAAAATATTGATGACGATTCGCAGGATATAAAGACACCAGGCTTTAGGCGTGCGTTGATTCCACCACCCCAACGACGGCACAGGCTACCCAATGCACCACAACCATCATCAAGTATGGAGACGAATTATTATGAAGTATCATCGTATCTTAGACCTCAGGAAGGATTAGTGGTACAAGGTACAAGTCCATACGCAGAGCTAACGTACCAGAGAAGGGAATCGCGTGCAGATTCAACGACAAAAAATAAGGGATATCTCGGGTTGAATTCTTTGACGAGAATACGTGCGAAAATGAAAAAAAATCGTACCAGTAACGAATGATAAACGCATTTCAATAGGACGTTTGCCATGATGGGGTTAATGACCTCTACTACCAGACTCCCTTGCACGCTTTCTTTTGTTCAGTTAATTAGCGCTTATTGTCTCACTATTCTCATGAGGAAATACAAATTTGAATAAGAAAGAAAATTCGCGAAGCATTATGGTAGTGGGAGTCAAATGACGCCATCATGCAAACGTCCTATGAACGTTGTCAGTTGGCGGATCTGAAATGGGCGATCTGAGACAAAACAGAGCGTTTGTTCTTTCAGGCCTCATATTCCAATCTACGTCGTTTGACTGTAAACTGATATATTCAAGTTTGAAGCGTGTTACTTCCCCTCAGATTTCAGATCCGCCAACCCACAACGTTTATTGAAATAGGTGTATACACTCAATATATCACTTGGGAACGGGCTGGGGGAGACAATCGACTAAAATCACCGAACCAGAAAAAAAATTATGCCACAGTTCTATATCGGACATATCGCCAACTGCTCTTGTTAAGTTTACATTGGTTTATTGCCGTATGTATTTTATAGATTATTATAGATTATTAACATTTAAAAATATTTATATTTTTGACGCTGTTGCAGGTGATGTTCACTCAGACGTACGCCAAAGATCACATGACCGTTTCCCGCCATATTTGATGCGTAACGTTTATTCCGAATTCTAAAACCATTCGCGTTTCAAAAAGGGCGGGAAATGGTCATGTGACAAAATGATATAATTATACATATGTACGTCGCGCATGTTCATAGCACGAACCTTTCAGTAATGTATATATATTATCAAGCGCAAATATTTTCCCAGTAGGTCTTTGCGCGCCGAGCTCACCACAGGTATCCCAAAAATGAAATTAGTAATTGAGTGATTACCAAATGATTGATATTACAATATAAATTACATCCTAGAGTTTTGAATTTAAAATTATAAATAGTATATTTGATTACAATTTGTACATTTAGGAAGCCTTTTGAGTTCAAGGCTAACTGTGAACTTAAATATAGATATCTTCATGTTCCACCATGTTTTCTAGTCTTGATTTTCTGTTCAGCAAGAATTTTACACTTGTCAATCTTTAAGGGTATAAGCCATGGTGCTTGCGACACTCTATTGACTAAGAGTAACTGTAGCTTATCGTCGGCCAGGGGGGTCACTCACTCTGCCAAATTGTGACTTACCCTTGGCCAGAAGGGTAACTTGGTCAGTCGAATTGTAGATGTCTTTATCCAGTGAGTCACCCCCTCAGTAGAAATGTGGCTTGTCCTTGATCAGGGGGGTCACACCCTCAGTAGAAATGTGGCTTGTCATTGGTCAGGGGGGTCACACCCTCAGTAGAAATGTGGCTTGTCCTTGGTCAGGGGGGTCACACCCTCAGTAGAAATGTGGCTTGTCCTTGGTCAGGNGGGGTCACACCCTCAGTAGAAATGTGGCTTGTCCTTGGTCAGGGGGGTCACACCCTCAGTAGAAATGTGGCTTGTCCTTGGTCAGGGGGGTCACATCCTCAGTAGAAATGTGGCTTGTCCTTGGTCAGGGGGGTCACCGCCTCAGTAGAAATGTGGCTTGTCCTTGGTCAGAAGGGGCACCCCTCAATAGAAATGTGGCTGCCCCTGTTCAGAAGGGGCCACCTTTTTCAGTCAAATTGTGGCTTACCCTTCGCTAGAGGGTCTCTAACGGGTCCGGTGGGAAGAAATTTCGGCTGAACGAATACTTTATCCTCCACCACCTCGGCTGAAAAAACACAAATCTTCATCATGAACCTCTCGAAGGTTTCATCTCCGTTTGAAGTGGGTTTGAGAAGAAAATTTTGACAGAGGTAATGTCCCATGTGTGCTGTGGTTTGGTAGTTTGTAAGAGGAAGGTAATATAGAAGAACCCGAGGTAACCCGAGAGCAAACCGACAAAGCGCCGAATACCGGCAGACGATTTAAGGCTGCCACTAAAATCAATACAACTTTTGACCCAATCGAAAAAGCAACCAAAAAAGTCAACCAAAAAATTTTCTTCAACTCTGATTAATAAGAAAATTAATAATGCTTTACGAATTGAAGTAGTCACCTTCGCAGCCACTATTAGTGTCGTCATGCAACTTAGGGGAGTAAGTGTTGCGTGACGACAACTAATAGCGGCTGTTAACTAGGACCGAAAAATCTAAAGGTAAATATTCAACGAGCAATAGTTAACAAATTGACATCAGTTTTTTATCTGTCTGTCCTCTTATTGACGATAAATTGCGTCATCACATTGTCAAAGTGGTGTGGATTCAAGAGGCGTAACCGAGTGGATCCGCATACTACTTTGACAATGTGATGGCGAAATTTAGCGTCAATAGGAGGACAGACACATAAAAAACTGATGTCTATTTGTTTTTTACAATAACAAAAACGATAAAAACTTCTCATTTTTAGTCATCAAAACAACCAACGGAAAGAGCGCGCGCTCGTTGACGTCAGCTTTATCTGTCTGTCCTCTTATTGATAATAAAAAATAACCAATCAGCGCGCGAGAAATTTCTAAGTTATTGTAAAAACTGCTATTTCCCACCTGTCACAATTTTAATCTAGGTTGATATCAATAAATATTATATATATCATGTTGTTTTACACAAGAAATAAAATTTGAGTACTTCAACTTTAAAAACTTACCATCGTCTTCTTCATTTATATGCACACGTTCCCAGACCAATAAAGCCGTGTCCAGTCCCCCAGTAGACACCAATACGCGGTCATCGTGAGTCCAGCACACATTAGTGACATGAGACGAGTGGCCGTTGTACTGTCTATAGCGTGCTCCACGATTCTATGGACGAAAGCCAAAAAAATTCCCTTAGTTCGAGGAAAGGCTTTTGCGAGCTCCAAATGCATTGCCTCCTGTCAAACCATCGATTTTTTTTCAATTTTGGGGGATTTAATTTCGTGTGTTTTGTGTTGAGTAGGGGAAAACGGAGAACCCGTAGAAAAGCTCTTGAATCAAGAGAGACAATCTCTACTGACATGGGTTTACTCACAAAAACTGGAAAGTTGAAAAGCTTAACCATGCCAAAGTCATCACCGCTGGCCAGAAGAATATGGTCATGTGATCGAGCCGTAGCGTTAACATCGGTGACGTCAGTCAACGGAGGATAAACACCTTTTACCATTGGTCCAAGAACACACGTGAATGTCGCCCAGTCTATTTTCTCTGCGTCCTCGGTCGTGAGGGTCTGACGACGAATGTGAGGAGCTTCGTAAAAAAGATGCTCACGTGCCCCTGAGTTCGTCTGGATGAGGCGACCTGGAAAAGAGTTGCGCATTAGGTGTTGTAAGTCCTCTCTTGCATACAACGTAATATAGGATTCCCCAAAATTCCCCGCAATACAGGGTTACCAACAAATCTAAAACCACATCAATATACTAGTGCAGAACTGGACTCACTAACTAATTTATATCTCAGAAATAAGATGAAAACTGCGCGCGCAAGAAATACGAAGAAGACTTTAACGTTACATTTCTTACCAGTCTATTTTTGCGACTCGGTTCGTTTTGCCGCGCACGCATTTTTAATAGTGACAAGAGTTGAACCCCGTTGTACTCACTTTTATCGACCCCCGCGGCAAAGAAAACCTGAGTAGGAGAATAGAAATTGGCAAGAACTTTGATCAGTTTTCTTATATTTGTGCGCGCAGTGTTTTCTATTTATTTCTTACACCGCGCCTGAGGTAGAAATCTGCCCAGTTCTGCGCATGCGCATAGATCGAGCACTCACCCTTAACATCCCAGTCCAAGTGAGTGATGTAGCTAGAGCTTCCCTTACACACACCAGTTCGTTTGCCTCTCTTTACACTGTACACGTCTACATAGTTATCATGGGATCCAACAGCCAAGAACTTTCCATCTGAAAGGAAATCCTTCACAAGTCAAACCACAATTCATAGCTATGGGAGGTGATTATGCTATAGTATGACATTGGAAAACTTTGCTTTTGCTTTGCATTAGCCGGATTAATTTTTTGTCCGTATCGTTGGAATCGTTACAAATATGAAAAAAAAGTTTACTGGCTACTGAAGATCGATGACTTTGCTTGCATACTGAATGGTAACCGAGATCAAGCTATCACAGAGCAGTCAAATGATGCAGAAAAGTAGCCTGCAACGAAGACGTTTCTTAGGATCGTCACGTCGTCACGCAACGTTTCGTTTCTCTACGTGACACGACCTTCAATCTCGCACCCAGAGTCCTCCAGCGCCTTCCTGTCATGTTGTCAGCGACAGCCCGCAGACCCAAAACCCGAAAGACTCTGGGCTTGAGATTGGGTCTGCGTTAAGACGTTAGCACTCACCTGGAGAGAATTTAATATCCGAGATTTCCTCTTTACGATCCTTGTACCCCACAACCTTGTCCAGTGTAGTTTCCTCTAGAATCAGAAACCCTCCGTCATTTTGTCCCACGGCTAAGGATCCTCCGTCGGGCGAGTACGCCACAGCTCTCCCGCCTTTTTTCAGCTTCTTGACTTTTTTGAGTAGAAGCGTGTTGAGGTCCCACACTCTTAACGTCTTGTCGTCACTCACGGTCACGCATTCGTTTTTCATTGGATGAGTGTCCAGTCCCCAGACCTCTCCCTCTCCATGTCCCTATCACAACATAAAGATAAAGAAATGCTCCTTAAGGACAGGAAGTAAAGGCGCACAAAAGGAAGCCCATGCTATTAATTCTTTAGTCTATCTACACATCGTTTTGATAATTTGATTGGAGATTTGAAGCGTATTTTCTGATACGATAGAATTGCAAAATGCGACTATTTGGGCTCCCTGTGTTTCTGCAATGATCGCGCAGTAACATTTGCATTGTGGGCGTCAAAGTAGTTTTTGCATGACCGGGAAAATGCACGGCACGGTATGGTGACGATACGGAATGATAACCAACCACAGCGCACGATCCCTCTCATCCAATCAGTACGCTCCACATCGCCCCGTCACGGTCACGGTGCGCCCATACCGTTAGCTTTTTAATGGTCATACAAAGTCTGCTCTAATCAAGTTAACTACATGGGATTGTGTTTTTTCCCCATTTTTTGAATTACCTGCACAACAATTGTCATCTTTCCATCGACACCTATTTCAATGATCTGTAAAAACGATAATTTATTTATCAGATATTTGAGGTTTCAAGGTACTTGGAGAGGGAGGGGCTGGGGGGCTTTAGTCTTTTCTCCCCCCCTCCCCCCCCCCACACTTAATTAGCCTTCTTGCTCCCACCCCACCCACCACAAACACATCAAGGTGCCCTGTTGTCCTTAGTTACGTGTATAACTACTGCGTGATTGGTTGATCATGTTCATACCTCATCATTGCCTGTACCAATCAGAATCTTATCTTCATCTGTGTGGATTGATCTGATTGGTGGAAGGTCTTGCAGCAGGACTGACCCAGGATTCATTGCGCTGTTTTCAACCTTGAACGCCTTCAGGCACTGTTCAAAGTATTTATCCCACATGACTACCACACCGTCACGACCTCCTGTCACGTAACCCTATGAAATATGTACACACAATAATATTATATTAAACAGTGGACAGACTGAGACCAAGCAAGCCAGAGCTGAGGACAGACAGACAGGAGGACTGACAGACAGATAGGCAGAAAATTGATGGTCAGAGAGACAGAGGCAGTCAGACAAAGCGATGGTCAGACAGTCATAGATACATCAAAAAGATGGAGACAGACAGAAATACATACAGATTAGTCATTAAACTTGACATGAAATGGCATTAAATTTAAATGATATCTTATTAAATTTATCAATTTTAAAAAGTGAAATAATTGATACAAGGAAAATATCTGTCAGCCCCTACAAAAGACAATAATATTAATGAATCTTTTATATCAAAGACAGAGTACTAAAGGTGCATGCGCACTTACAACATCTGAAGATTGCATCTCACAAGGTAGAGAGACCTCGAAGGTAGGAAAGAAGGAAAATAGAAATTGAAAAAAAAAAGGACCAAAGAAGATATTAACATCATCATTGAGAAGATTAGAAAGGTTCATTGATTAAATACAATGAGAAGGGGTTTTGATTCTTATTGATATGATTTGAAATAGGATGGTCCTTTGCAGTACCTCTAGGTCCTTTCTTAAAGTAACACATTTTTAGTAAGGGACAAAAAATTGCATAACACAAGCAAGGGCCCTTTCTAGGACAACTCACATTGATTCTTAGACTGACACATGGCACATTGAGATCCATATTGGAACCTAATAGTCCCTTTTTAAGGATATCTTACCTCATTCTTAGACTGACACATGGAGTACATGGCACAAACAGGTCCCTTATGGGCCTGCACGGTCCTTCTCAGTGTAGTGCCCTGCCATACATACACTGTGCCATTGTCTGAACCAGCAAAGCACAAGTCATCAATTGGGCTGTGACAGACACACAGCATAGTAGCTGCTGTTCCTGCTTTGCCAAATGTCACTGGACGCTTGTCAATCTTGGAACCTATATGCAAAGGAGAATGCTTTACTGTAAGTCACTAATGTGGTTTTTTCAACCCCTGGCCCTTGGCTCTACTATGTTTTAGGATCATTATCAAAGCTGAAGCACAGATTACACATTAGTACACCTTTAAACTCTCAAAAAAGAAGCTAAAATATAACTTCCTCTATATCTAGCTTATCAATAGCATTGATCAATATTGTGGTAACTACTACCGATCAAATAGCTTAGCCCTGCTGATGACCAAAGATAATGCTAGCGTAATCACCAGAATAGCATGTAATTGTGTTAGCATGAGTTTAACGTATATAGGTGACAAGCGGGCGGACAACAAATGGAAACAGTGGCTATCATAGACTATTCGCTGCTTCTCAGATTGAGTCTAACTTTGCCTATATTATATCTAACCACATTAATGCCATGAAGTTATGAAGTAAATCCTAACCATTATGAGTCCAAAATTTGATGTGTTTTTCTCCAACAGAAACAAAATAGTTGGGGTTGAATGGATTCCACTCCAGAACAAAGATCATATCTTTGTGTCCTCTAGTGCTTGCCAGCTTCTCTTCTTTCCTCCAGTCCCAGATGCAAATAATATGGTCATCATCAAGTCCAACATCTGCAAGCTTCTTTCCATCCCCTTTTTCAATGCAAAAAAGAAATTTATTATAGATGCTTTGTATCAACCATGTAATACTTTATTTTTAACCAAGCTTTCAGAGATAATTCTCCATCATCAGGGTATTGAAAAATAGTAATAGAGCACGAGGTAAATTCATTATTCTAAAGATGTTGTAGTTGAGGCGATAATTCATTTAATTCTAGTGGTATCAGTGAAGAAGATCCAATGGTCATGGGTCAAAAGGTTTTTTTCAGAGGTTCATGTCAAAGTCAACAAATTTTATCTAGAAGAAAGTTATTAAAGTGCCTATCACCCTTCTGACAATATTCTCAGTATTGATTCTACATGGGGTAAGATGTTGAATAACCCGAAAAAATTACATAGTTTGAGTGCGGCTTCTTGAAGTTATGAAGGTTTTTTCATGCCATATGTTAATGCTGTGACGTATGAGGAGGCATTTATGGTTATTTGTTGTTCCTCGGAATTCGAAACACCGGCTTCTATGGGAAAACTAACTTGCATTCATTTCTATAAGAGCAATGGGGAAAACAATGACGTATTTCAAATTTAATTTATCTGTACCAGTAGTGTTTTGTATATCAAATGATTACTCCTCATACGTCACAGCATTAGCATATGGCGTGGAAAAACCTTTATGACTTCAAGATGCCGCACTCAAACTATGTAATTTTTTCAGGTTATTCAACATCTTACCCCATGTAGAATCAATACTGAGAATATTGTCAGAAGGGTGATAGGCACTTTAACTTTTATTAAATGATTTCTTTAGTGTTCCAATGCATGAACTATACAAGAGCAAAAACAAACAAACAAACAAACAAACAAACAATCTTATTGAACCCCTAAACTACCTTTGGTCTAATCTAAAGCCAAGGCACAAACTCCTAGATCAAAATCGAATTTTTGCTGGTTATTTTGGAGGGAGGAAAACTGGAGAACCTTGAGAAAAACTCTCGAATCAAGGAATGATTGAGGGACAAATGCACTTCTGCTACAGCACCCTTGACCACTCAACAAGAAACAATTACTATCACTGACAAATTGCACCTGAAAAATCGACACAAATGATTCCCCTTTTGTGAACACCCTTGAGCCTGGCCACGGTTCTCATTGTCATGGCATCCCAGACATGTGTTTCTGCATATCGACCAACCTATAGAATTACCAACCCAATGATGTCAGTGGAAAAGGTTAGACTTTAATCAAAATTGGAATCACTCAAGAAACTTTAGTTGTAAAGAAATCCATTAAGGTAAATGTGGTATAATTACTTTGTTAAAAGAGGTTGATATGGGCCAGTTACATTATGACCTATAACCTTATGGTCCTATGTGTTTAACATCTCTGAATGAAGCACAACTACCAGTTTATGTAGTTGCCCCAAGTACCCTCTACTTGGTTTGTCACCCCAGGTATGCCCCCAGGTATACCCCCCTGACCTGCATATGTCTCCCCCTAACATTTGTCATACCTGCCCTGTGGCAACATAATCCTTGACGTCATGTATCGTTAGGCACAATATGTCATCAGTATGGCCCTTGTAGAAACGTTGCTGATGAGTGACTGGACTATATACAATACCAAGAGCAGCTACATGGAAGACCATTTCATTGGACTGCGTGTAAAATAGGTTATTGCAGGCATTGTAACCATGGTAACTGTCAATCAAGAACAAAAAATTTATCTTTTAAATTAGCAAGTAAAGTTGAAAGATATAGTAGGGTTGTGTACGTATATGAGTAAATCCTTTTATCAATTTATTTAGAGGCTTTCATCACGCTTGACTACGAAAGCAAACAAGCATGATGAGGGGCAGGTTTTGTTGTTAGTTTATATTGAGATAAAGTCAAAACTAACCCAAATGCAAACTTGAGCTCTAGTCCTTCCTTTGGAAGTTGTAAAGATCTGTTTGGACTGGTTGACCTTGGCCTGCCTTGTGTATCTCTGCTGGGTGAATAGCTTCGCACTCCCCTGCAAGCACAAACAATTGCAATTATTCAATCTGATACCCCAGGAGCAGATCCAGAGGAGTGGTGCAGGGTGTGTCCCTTACCCCCTAGATGAGCTGACAATGGTTCAGGCTATTTACACTCAGTTATAGATTTAATGATATCTACTGTGCTCGAGTTTGTGAACTTCCTATCTAAAATCACTCCTAAAAAATCCTAGATCTGCTGCTTTAATACAAGTAAGGAGAGCATATACAAAAGTAGATATTTGGGATGGTATACACTTACTTACTTATGTACTTACTTAAGTAAACTTGTACGTTTTTTATTGGGGGGAGGGCTGGGAGATTTGCAGTAATTTTCAAAAAATGGTTGTTACCCTCCTCCCTTCACTCACGACAGTAAGAAATTAATGATTCTCCAGCCTATTAAGCCAACAAAGAACAAGCTTTGGTCAAAATAAAAATGTTTGACCCCCACAAAAGTTAAAATGTTTACTGATGACCCTCCCCTCTAAAGCCCGAGCACTCCCCCCCTCCTCCCCCCAAATAAAAATTATACCTTCCCTTAGTAAATGTTTATTTCTGAACTAACCACATATTCTTCTTGGATGCTTTAGGTTCATCTTCTCTATTCATGGCAGTTATAGGACATGTATTATCATCATGTAAAACAGACATACATGGTCGACAGGTCACAGGTTGCCTGGCTTCCTCAGAGCATGCTAAGATCCATAGATTCTCGTCTACATTACCCCATGTTGCCATATCATTTTGTGCCGCCTTCCTCCTGAAAGCTACGTCGTACCTTTGCCATGATTTCTTGTCATGGCTGACACGCATTAACCGCATGATATGACTTTGGTACACCATCAAATCTTGTACTCGCTCAGGATTTGTTTGTGCAATAATTGAGATATAAATAGCCATGCAGTCGATCCATTTTGTAACATCATTAATTCTGTCAGTTCCATCTATTGGCGTCTTTAATCCCTTTGCTGTTCCACCAAGGTTCTCTGCAACCATTTCTTGGAAATTTACATACCTTCCTCTTTGTATCTTCGATACCAGCCTATGAGGAATGGGGGGATAGCCTGCATGAAACTGGAAATCACCTTGAATAAGGTCTGTTCTGCTACCTGTCATTGTTCTTCCTCTGGAATTTGCCCATATATCATCTACTTCTTGGGTATTACTTGAAGGAAGAAAACCATTCGAGTTGTGTAAACCGTTTGAGTGTTGGAAGCCATTTGATTTTTGGAAGCCATTCGAATGCTGGAAGCCATTTGTCTGCTGAAAGTTATTAGGTCCCCACGAATGACTTAACCTATCACCTTTCTTAGCACTTTTATCTCTTCGTAACCCCCTCCAGTGACCATCTTGCCCTGCTGTCATGCTTCGTGAATGTTTGAAGGACGTGTTTGGCGATATTGAAGTGTTTAAACGATCATATTCATCATCACTATCGTCGCTCAGCCCTGGCGAGGCACGACGTAACCACGTACGGGCCTGCTCTTGAATCTGTAGTTTTTTTGCTTGTGACGACAATAATGTCTCCCAGGCAGGCTTCTTTTTCTTCCCGCCTTTAGTACCGCCAGGATCTACTTTATTCTTCTCTCTCGTAAACATTATTATGCGTAGTTTTGTACTATTCGATTATACTTACACACGCCTCGCCAACAATGAACAAGTGTTAAACCTCCCCTTTCAATGCTCAATTCAAACTCAATAAAATGCTAACAAACTTTCATAAGTTTGCATACAAAATATCACAGTTATAATACGATAAAAGGTGTCAGACAGTATTTACTTAACGGACGTACGGCAGAGTAGGTACAAAAGCCAGCCACAACGAGCTCGTATCCAAGCAGATTTTACGTAGTGACTTTATTCACTCGCAAATAACTCAATAACTAAGTCTTTTGGCGCGAGAAAACTGATAAAATCCATAGAATAAATCCTGTTTTAGCTTACTACCAAGTTTCATGTCCCAGGAAACTTCAGAATGAATAAAAAAAGGTATTTTCTTGACCAAAACAATACCTCACGCTAAGAGTGATTAGCAACCTAATATTTTTGTCTTCCATGTTGACCTGGGGCGAGCATCAGACCGAGGCTCACCGCTCCATATCATGGCCTGGGTACCAATTATCTTTCTCTCTCTTTGCTATAACTTCCATCAGGTATAGAAGTTTGTAATAAAAATCTCTTAATATCTTGTTCATCTTGATAGGAATTTTAAATTAAAAGGCGCTAACAAGGAGAATAAAGCTTAGATTAATGTTTGAACTTTATATTTTAAAATTTATGTTGATATTTTGTTGGTATTTTGAGATGATAAAATGACCCATCTCGTATTCACTTGTCAGGCAAAATGGTGCGAGTTAACGTCCTTAACGACGCTCTTGTGTCAATTTGTAATGCCGAAAAGCGTGGAAAAAGGCAAGTCCTTATTCGACCAAACTCCAAGGTCATCTCCAAGTTCCTGACAGTCATGATGAAGCACGGTAAGTCGATGGAAAATGGCTTTGTTGTTGAGCTCTTTCCTCGGTCTCTCTTAGCGTTTCTCACGTGTGCAATCGGTTTTTCTTCCATATCAAGAAGCTATAATACTGTACATAATGTTCTTTAATAAACAACATAGGACATAGTAGAATCACCTTGAGATGGAGCAAAATAATCCAATGAGTGCGATCCAATAGCACCCTTGTATCTCACCTCTTTAGTCTCTGGTTTGATTCCTGGACTCAGCATCACGTTTGAGTTAGCCATGCCCTGACTTAGATCAGCCCAGAGGTTGTATTAGGGCTACATTTGTGAGTTAGCCGTTCCCTGACTTAGATCAGCCCAGAGGTTGTATTAGGGCTACATTTGTGAGTTAGCCATTCCCTGACTTAGATTAGCCCAGAGGTTGTATAAGGCTTTGATAAAATTGAGGGTTTTCTTTACAGACTAGGTAAAGTGAACTGGTTGTCTTGTCTCCTGTTGATAACCAGTATTCCTTTACCTTCCAGGTTACATTGAAGAATTTGAAATTGTTGATGACCATCGTGCTGGAAAAATTGTTGTCAACCTAAATGGAAGACTCAATAAGGTTAGACAATGCTATCCATTCTACTCCTTATTGTTATGTTCTATTATTCTATTATATCATCAGATCTAGTATTTTGAGTTAAGGAGTTCATCCCATACACAGGGCTAAAGATAATGGCTGGTCATCAGCCAGAATTGGAACTCGTCCCATAGCCTGTGYGCAGCTCAACTAACTGTTAACTATACGAGAGAAAAGTCTGGCTGCATGCAGGTAACCTGTCCCAGGGCTTAAAATAAAGGCTTGACAATGGATGTTTGCCCAGAACTGGGAATTGTCTGGTTAAATCTTTGCCTTGCTGGTCATTTTGACCAGTAATGTTGAGCAAGAAATGAAATGAGTCATAAGTAAGCTAAAACTAATTTTGTCTGTGATCATGACTGGCGAGTAATTGGCCATTGTCTTAAGCCCTGTTGTCCAGTCAAGTCTTTGCATTGTTGGTCATTTTAACCAGTAACACTGAGCTGGAAACAAGGTATGACTGTGCTAAAT
Organism: Actinia tenebrosa; assembly: GCF_009602425.1. Next base: position 82,320 of record NW_022261556.1, read on the forward strand.
CTACTTTGGCTGACAGGCACCTTACTAGCCATTATTTTTAGCCCCATCATATACAAATTATATTTTTTAGAGACGTAATTATTTTCCCTGGGCAGTAAGATGGTTTCACTAGCACCCAATAAACCTCCTCTAGGTATGCGCTAGCCAACTATAAAATGCTTTGAATTCTGATTGTGATTCTTGTTATTGAGTGGCAAGACTGCATTGATTACGATTCTTTTGTTTTTATAGTGTGGAGTAATCAGCCCCAGATTTGATCTTGCTGTTAAAGATATTGAACAGTGGGCCAGTGATCTCCTCCCCTCTAGACAATTCGGGTAAGTGAGATAACTTCAATTATGATAATATATGGTTTCTGATATTCTACAATATCTGAAATATCTTGTTGTGAAATTGATTTCTTAATGCCCCCAGTCATAAATATAAAAGGTACCAACTGATTATTTTCGATAGACGGCAGCGAAAAACCAAATTTCATTGTGTAACTCGAGCCACCGAGTTTGAAGAACATTTAAAAGTGCAGTAATGTTTTTCTCTGGATTGGCTTGCAATGTAATAAATTCAACATTTCATTTTAATGCTATCTCTCTCTTACAGATATCTAGTATTAACTACATCATCTGGAATTATGGACCATGAGGAAGCCAGAAGAAAGCACACTGGTGGAAAACTACTTGGATTCTTCTACTGAAAAAGTAGAATGTAAAAAATAAAATACATTTGCCATCAGAATGTGTTGTTTGTTTTGATTCTTCCTAGGGGGATTTTACTTGTGAAAAACTAGTAAGAATAATACATATTAGTAGACTCGAATTAGGTTATTTTCTTTAGTTTTACTTTGACTTTTAGTTAGTAAAACATCTTATGCAGCTTTGTTTCATGGGCCAAGTAAAATTTCACTATTTATTTTGAAACTCGGGTCCAATATACCCATCAATGCCTAGCTTACTTACTCTCCCACCTAAACCTTATTCATTGTTTGGCCCATCCTTATTAGGGCCACCTTAAAATTATCAGTTTGGTAATGGAGTACCCTGTACAATAAAGTTATTATTCATTTGGGTATACTAATGTGTCGAACTCACCATCTTGAGTTCATGAAACAGTATTGTAACCATTGGTGGATAGGATTTGCTGCTAAATATTAGAACACGAGATGGCAAAGCCTCGTTGATACTGTCCCCAAAATTTGATACACCAAGAGCTGGTTAGAACCATTGTTTATTCGAACTTTTGAAACAGTTGTCCGTCGCAGTTATGAAAGTTGCACACTGCGAATAATTGTAAATTCACAGCCGAACACCATAGTTTAGATTGAAATACGAAGCATAGCTTTTGAGTTAGAAGTGCAATTTTTTTCTCTTTTAGCCGGAAAACCTAAAAGCATAAAAATGTATAGTTTCAGAACTCCGACTGACAACCTTTTTGGAAATAGGTGTATCTTTTAGTGAAATCTGTGATGGCTACTAATGAATTGAAATTGGTTTCATAACTTTTTGGAATCACTTGGATGCTTTAACTTTGATATTCCATCATGACTAGAATGACATTTCAAACTTCATTTTTCACCTTTATTTTGTATTTGTCCTGCTTGTGATCATAGTTATATTTTCTAGTTTTTCTCTTTAAAAGTCCCTTTAATACTTTGCTGGACTGCACTTGAAGGAAAGGCTTTTTGATCCAACCACTTTCAAAGTAGTCTTAAAATCTTTTTCAGATAAAAATTTAGCGGCGTTTGATACCCAAGGTATCTCAAAAGCAATTAAATAAAGACATCCTAGATTTCCTTATTGATAATAATTATCAAAAAAAACTAATGGTCCGAGATTAATTAATCTAAAGCATCTAGATTAGGGACGGACCATTAGTTTTTTGGGGGGGGGGGGGGGGGGGGGGGTGTGTGGGCAATTTATTTTGTGCAGGAATTTTTTCTGGCACTTTTCTTATGCACAATTTTTTTTCGCTCTTTTTTTTTTTTTTTTAACCCCACCCTCAAAAATCTAATGGCCTGTCCCTTAGATCCATAAACTTCTGTTGAGGAATCATCTGCTTTCAATAAAAAAAGATAAGGTCCGAGTCTCCATACAAGGGGGAGAATTACCCTGTTGCTTGTCTTCTTTACCCAAGAGCGATAATAAGTTAGAGTAAGCAGGGCTTGAGGATAATCTGCTTCAATGTGTAATTTCAGAATTAGGATTTTTTAAAGCGAAGAGGTAGGTTTATTGAAATTCCTAAGAGAAGGCATGTCTAAAATCAGTCAGGAGATATTTTAAAATAATTCTGGAACTACAAAACAGATTTCATTTGAGTTTTTTAGAGTGTTAAAATTGCTCAGAAAATAAATTAAAACAGTGGTGATTTTTTTCTTCTAAAAGATTTGAGAGATCAAGTTAGTTTTTGCCCAGCTAGTGAAACTAGTAAAAAAAGGTTTCCACCATACTGTATGGACTGAAGAAGGTTGTCTACCCCTCAAACGGATTTAGTTCTGGAAGTGAAGCACTCATTGATTGTGATATTCACATGTCAAACAAAACATGAGTAGTAGTTTGCTGAGAGCTTAAGCACAGATGGAGTGCTCAAAAATGTCATCGTCATAGTGATAATGGTCTATCAGCAAGACATGTGTCATGTCCCTCCACCCTTGCGTAAATATCTGTATGCAAGGAATGCAATGAAGGCGAATGCCGTGGCACCAACTCCTGCCATTATCCAGAATGACCCCATGTTGTCTGCATTTGGGCCACAAAGATGGCTGAAATGTAAGAAACTACTTATTAGGAATTTTAGTAATGTTTTTAGTTTGGGCTTCCTGTTGTATACCACAGGCAACCCATAATCTACTTTATGTAAACAAGATTCACTGGGTACTTACGGATATACTGCCATTCGAGCAAGTTTAACATAGATGCTTGCATTCATCTCAGGGTTCTCATGAAAAGGCTTTTGATAAAGAGGAATAAACAATCACTGGACCATCTCCCATGGGCTGGGTAAGTGAAATTTCTAGGGGGAAGGGGGTGAGGTTGAAAAAGTTGTCATGAATCCTTTTTCCATCAAACATACAGGGAGGCATTGCTTTGAAAATAAGGGTTATTGTTATGGAATTTTCTGCGTACAAAATAAAAGTCAAATGCCTGCTTACCATTGGAGGTGGTAGCTTATTTAAAGATGTGTACATGGTTGGTTGTAGTTCATATTCCTGATAATAGAAAACAAAATGAAGAACAAAACATTGTACATGACTTCACCCCTACCCCTCTGCGCATTTTATAATGCTACTTTATCTTGGGCGTTTTCCAGAACACAAAATGAAGAACAAAACATTGTACATGACTTCACCCCTACCTCTTTGCGCATTATATAATACTACTTAATTTTGGGCGTTTTCACATTTGAGACTTTTATGTAGCAGTCCCTAGAGTACCATTTCTTTGCGTAATGGTTGTTCATGACAAGACACATGAACGTGGATAATATTCAAACAAAGAATCTCATTCTCGAGGGAATGACACATGGTATGAAATGGGAAAACATTATGCCCAAGGGAAAAGAGTCTATTAGAGCAGTTTTTGTATAACAGTGAAAAGCTCATGGCAAGGGATACTGTATGTCAGACTGCATGAGAATTTACTCACTATCTAATCAAATACCCAGAATATGGCATAAACACCGAACAGAGACAGTCACGCCAAGGTCACGGCACTGTCTGACCAATCACATTGCAAGAGAAAAAAGACAGCCAATTTAAATTCTAGAAAATATCAGGGTTACAGCAGGGCACGCTTACACCACTAAGCTTTTCACAGTCATGTGAAAACTGTTCTAGTTTGAGATTAACTGTACCAACCTGTCTAACTACAGATATGTTGCTTTTGGTTGCTACAAACAGACACGGCACTGTCTTGGGGAGTTTCTGATTAAAAAGTTTAGTACAACAAAAAGATTAATGGGAAAAAAGAATGAAGTATCTGTAACAAAAATCAAAAAATAACTCCTTCATAAAGATTACTACTGCTTTCATTGCTACGTACTGATTGAGACAAAGTCACTTGAGAGATTAATTCAAATTTATCTATGTATATGTTTCGTGGAAATAAAACTGTTGTTGTAGACTACCTAGTCTCCTTAGCAGCTGCTATTAGTGGAGTGAGCACTGTGTGATGACATAAATAGTGGCTGAGTACGAGACTATATACCAACTGTCAATCAAAAAACTGTTGCCATGTACCTTTACACAACATAAAGATTTATTTGATTGACCATTGGTAGTTTATTGCCAAGTAGTAACTTGTCATGACTTTTCTCTTGATAAGGGACATATAGCAATGGAAACAGTATAACGGCACATAATGGGACAGTATTTATCAAAGAAAATACACAGCCAACCTCATGTAGTTGTACAGCTTGTGAGAAGGAAGCAGGATCAGTAGAGTCATACAGGAAACAAGCTACATCACATCTACGATCATGGAGCAGTAAACCAGAACTCTCCCAATCTATCTTGCGCAGCTGTTACAACACAAATGGATAAACATTATGTTTGGCACTAAAATGCTAAGTTAAATTTGTCAATGTCTTTACGTACCACTAGATATTTTTCTTGACGGTTTATTTGCAACAAGTTTATTGCATAATTAGAAATGACCTTATCTTTCTCCGATTCCTGAAACATGCAAATATCATTAGGAAAGTTCAATCAGTCCATCCAATTCAAGATGAAATGGGATTGAAAGGAATGAAAGTAAATCATAAATACCTGTATTGTTTTGTCCAGGAAGGATTGAAGGAATGCAGTCTGGAATAAGAATCATAAGATTATAAATTATTCACAAATCTGTTGTTGACGCTGTTGTTGTTTTTATTGTTGTCAATGTAATTGTTGTTGTTGTTGCCAATGAAGTTATTGTTGTTGCTGTTGTAGCTGCTGCCGGTTTTATTGCTATTGTTTCTGCTGTTGCTGATGCTATTGCTGCTGTTATTGTTGTTACTGTTGTTGTGCTGCTGCTGTTGTTGTGCTGCTATTGTTTCTGTTGTTGTGACTGCTGTTATTGTTGTAAATGTTGTTGTTGTCATTGTTGTTACTGTTGTTGTGCTGCTGTCATTGATGTTGCTGCTATGATTGTTTTTACTGTAGTTACTGAAGTTATTTTTATTGTTAGCATAACGTGTGTGGTTAATAATGTAATAGTCTACTGTTGTGATAGAGTAAGAAAGGACCATACCTTGCCTACACCTGGAGGTCCAAATACATAACACTGAAAAACTGAACGAGTGGTAGATTTCTTCTGAATGTCAACAGACTTGCTGCGCGTCACTAGAAATGTAATAAAATAATTAATATAATAGTAACGATCGAGTGATAGATTATAAAAAATTACATGATGACAATGTAAAGTAATAACCTTATATTATGAAATAAAGAATAAACATAAATTATCAATAGAGGCAAAAGAAAATGGATATAACCAATCTCATGCATTTGGTGTAAATTTGATTACAATTTTTATTGAAACAGACCTTTACCTTGGGTATAATGTCTTACTATATTTCAGACCACATGTCATTCCCTATAGTATCATTCTTGCATGAGAAGACACATGAATATGTATACAACTCAAACAAAGAATATTATTCTCAAAATGAATGACAAGTGGTCCAAAATGGGAAAACATTTTACCCAAGGTGAAGAGATCTTAGCTATTACTTATGCAATTAGTATATGTAATAAGACTCCATGCTGTCCAATTAAGAAATAATTGGACAAGGAAAATTCCGAGGACTGACAAAATTGGATGAGGCTGTAGGCCGAGTCCAATTTGGCAGTGAGAGGAATTTTTCGAGTCTAATTATTTCTTGATTGGGGAGCATGAAACCCCATTACCTATTAATTATATAGCTGCCTAATTAATTCCAAATCAACAAGACCTGCCCAATTAAGAAAATAATTGGACAGTTACCTATATGGGATTAATGAGAAGCTGTATAATTAAATGTTTAATGATACTGTGATGTCTAACAGAAATAGGGTTAAAAATAAATTTCCAGTTATGTGTTATAAACATCAACTAAGTATATAATATGTAGTGTTTTGAGACTGAAAATAACCATGAATAAACATCAAACAAAAGAATTAATAGACCGTTGACAGGAACTTGACAGGCCATGATACAAGAACATGAGCTTCTTCATACATTTCTAGGAGATTTTTTGATAAGAATTCATAAAATCGATTATTCTCCTCTTTAAAATATAAACCTGGCTTCTCAATTGTACTGAATTCCCATTTTTCAGTTTTGTGGCCCGTCAAGTTGGAGGGCACACAACCTTGAGAAAACGGTCTATTCACAGAAGTTTGACTGTACAATTATCTAGATAATGAGCACCAAAAATTTTCCTGGAATAAGTGAAATGGAAAAATGAAGAGTGAATGCATTACTAGCCAACAAGAAGAAAGGAATAATGAATAAATGAATGGGAAATGAAAAAAAGATTAAAGCAATTAACTCAAGTATGAGCACTAGAAAAGAGCCTCGTCAGAATGAAAGAAATATGAATTACAAAGTTAATACAGTAAGCCCGTCAGACTTGCAACATAGAAAGCTAGTCTGTAAAATGCAATTCCACAGGCAACCCATAACCTCATTTCGACCAAAATACATTTTACAAAAAATTCATCATGGCAGAGCCTTGAGCTACCTGTGACACATGGAGGCTAGTAATGAATAAGAGAGCAAAAGAGAATAATAGAATACCCAGTTTAGATACAGCCCAATCCAGCCCTTCCTGAGAGGCCTGGAGAGAAGCTTTGAGCTTTTTTCGGCTTCGAATAAGTCTAGAAACAGAGTAGGCAATAGGAACAGGCATTGGAAGACAGACTGGAAGAATAGAAGAAGATATGGAAAAGTTAGCAACTTTAGAACAAAGCATTACTGATAGTAGCTAGCTCAATATTAGTTCAATCTTTATTGTCAGTAGAATGCAAACTGTGAGACTGTGTGTCTGTGTGTGAGGATGCGCAGGTGTAATGTTTGCCAAAAAATTGTTTTTTTTGTTTTGAATTGTTTGTACTTGTTATCTCTTATGAAAGAAAAGATTTATCTATATTTTTATACTGAGTCTGGCACATTTTAAACTATTTATGTGAGATAAAACACAAATATTGAGAAAACATGTACCTGTAATAGCTGTAGATAGTTGTGTTTCGGTGTCTCCATGTGTGTAGCCAAAGTAAGCAAGATAAGACAGTGTTCTGGTATAGTCAAGGAATGTGGTCAACCTGAAAACGATGTGTCAACTAAAGTGAATTTCAGAGAAGTGGAAAACTAGTAAATGCAAATTTAAGTAAATAAGTAAATGGGGGTTGAATTTAAAAGTGGGTTGAGCACTCAACCCCTTCATTGGGGAGGTGGTGATTATATTGTGTTTAGAGCAATAGCCCTAATGGGTTCAATCTGTTCCCATTTCAGACCATGTGTCATTCCCTAGAGTATCATTTCTTTGTTTAATTCTTGCACATGAGAAGACACATGAATATGGATACAACTTAATAATAAAGCATCTTATAACCTCTAGTGAATTTACACATGGTCTGAAATGAGAAAACTGGTCTATTAACCAGGTGTTAAGAGAAACTTACGTCCACTGAGCAAGGAAACCCTGCAATGTTATCCATCCTTTGTCATTTGTTTCTGTGGAACTGATTACCTCATCTCCCCACGGCATGGATGGACACATTGAAAATAGTTCCTGTATAATAACAATAACTATGATAAGATATTCGAGAGATTTATGAGATGAAATAAAAAAAGATTCTGATGATGGTTGATTCTTTTTATTATTATTTTACCTGTAATTCCACAGGACTCAGTGCTTCGTCTTGGTCCTAATTAAGCAAAATCATGATTAATATATTACTTGAATATTTTTTGGGGGAGGTTCAATGCATATCAAAGGCATTTTGAGTATTAATTTATTTACAAGACACAAACTTTTTTTTATGTAACCATTTTATCCTCACTTCCTTCTGTCTGTTTGTTTTCATTTTGCTTTTCAAATGAATGATTCAAAGGTATTTTGAGCATCAATTTTATTTACAAGACACAAATTTTTTCTAACCCCTTTTTCCCAGACTCGTACCCACTGAGTCATCACTCACACCTTTAATGGCGGCCTGCAGCTGCAGCCTGAGATCAATAAGTGAAGAGAAGCAACTGAGTATGAGTCTGCCTTTATCCTTACTTTATTCTCTCTGTTTTTATTTTGCTTCATAATGGTGTACCTATAAATGTACATACACACGTACCTTATCATATTTATTAAAGAAATCAATCAGAAATTCATATCCAGCATCTGACAGCTCCACTGTATTGTCAACACCCACTTCAATCCTGAAAATAATATTAATATTATGATTAATAGTCAATCATTAATTATATAATATCTGCATTATCTTAAGTCAAAATCGTGTCAAGTTTGTTTCAAGTTGTGTCACTTCATGTCAAATCTGTGTCACCTGTCAAATCTGTTTTAAATAATGTCAAATATTTATTGATGTATCATGTCAAATCTGTCACAAGCCAAAATCGTGTTATATGTAAAATTCTGTCACATGACAAAACCATGTCACAACATGTCAAAATCATGTCTTCCTGTGATACATCATGTCAAATCTGTCACATCAAAATTGTGTGACGTGTCAAAAATTGTGTCACATCATGAAAAAAACATGTCACAACATGTCAAATTCAAGTCATCCTGTGTCATATCATGTCAAATCTGTCATGTCAAAATTGCGTGACATGTCAAA
>NW_022261556.1:91380-110687 GCF_009602425.1 Actinia tenebrosa
CAAAAACATGTCACAACATGTCAAAATCATGTCATCCTGTGTCACATCATGTCAAATCTGTCATGTCAAAATTGCGTGACATGTCAAAAGTTGTGTCACATCATGACAAAAACATGTCCCATCGTGTCATATCCAAAATCCTGTCACATGTCAACGTGACTTTATGATAGAATGATGATGCTTGTTCTTACCCTGGAGGGCAAACATAATCTGCTCTTAACTGTAGATTTTCACCAAAACCAAACTTCCTAAGAACAGTCCATGTAGTCTCATGTCTGCCTCTTTGTATAAACAACGTATGAAGGAACAGGAAACCTTTGATACAGTACATCAAAACGTAAAAAAATTATATTAATACACTAACCAGTATTCTAGATGTGATATACACCAATTTCAACAATTGTTGACATACCAAAAGCCTCAAGCAACAAGCCAAGACTGCAGAGAACGCCAGTACTTTTAGCTGTAATTAGTTTATTCATGGTGCATTTTCATTTATTGACTTCACAAATTGCTCCTAGCAAGGCTGCTTGAGATGATAATTAGTGGAGAGCTATAGCTACTTGCATGAACCATGAATAAATCAATTATAATTAAAATTACCGACGTTCTCTGGAGCCTTGGCTTGTTGCTTGAGGCTCTTGGTGCGACAACGATTTTCAAATATACAGTCATGTATATAGATTATCAACATGTTAAGAGCTTGATATCGTTTTTATTCACGAGTTTACATATCATATCATGAACGAGCAAATCTGTGAGGGTTTTGAGCAATGCATATGATATGGAAAACAAGTGAATAAAAAAAGATATCAGGCTCGTAACATGTCATAATTTGTTTATTACACATTTAGGGTCGATAAARTGACAAATTCATTTCCAGTTAACCATGAAATGATATTGTATCACTTCAATGATATGGTTTTAAGTGATATTTACTGTACTATTGACTGGTTTCTCACAAAAGCAGACATCCCACGCACCTTTTAAGGTCAGTCCATTATCCTTGAGGCCACCATCAATATTTTTGCGAACTACATTCTTAACATCTTGTAAGCCTTGACCTTGAAGAGGTGAATTGAAGCAACGTTTCTAGGGGAAAAAGGGGGGTTTTGAGCAAATTCAACCTGACTGGAAGTGAGTATTAAATAAGGCTTCAATCTTTTATCTAGCCATCCCTCCATTCATTCTTCACTTCATTGATCCATCTATCCATCCATTCATTTTATATTCAATGATTCATTCTTTTATTAAATCTAATCATCCATCATCCATCCATTCATGTATTCATCCATTCATTCCTCCATCCATAAAGCCATCCATCCATTATTAATTCATGCATTCATTCATTCATTCATCCGACCTTTATTCACTCATACACCCATCCATCCATCGCTTCATTTATTCATCCATTCATTCATCCATCTATCCACCTTTTGAGATAACAAAGAAAAATATATAACATACCTGGAAATTGTTCAGCTCAGTGTCATTAAGTACTCCATCTCCATCCGCATCTGATATCTACAATTAAAAAGCACAACAACAATTATTAAGCATACATCCATATTAAACTTATGACATAAAAACCAGATGTACTCTGTTTGAAAGAAAACAGACTTACTTTGAATATCCTAGTCAATGCTTTCTCACAAAGTGGTTTAAGCTGAAAATGAAAAACCAAAAAAATGTTATGTACAATCTTATCTAATCTCTTGTTTCAAGAGCCTTAAGTCTAAATAAAGTAACATTTGATGTGGATCTGGATACCTTCAATCTTATTGGACCCTGAAACAACTTAGGCTGATCAAAGTCAGGGTATGGCTTTAAATCTAATTGGAATGTATTGCACAAAAAATGCTATAGCATACAGTGAGATATCTGAACATTCTTGAGTCACTATACAGTGATCTTGAGTGCTATTATTGGTCCTGAATGTTTTAATTCCATAGTATATCACAGTGGCTTTTCACATTCACATATGGTAAAAAGATGTTTAGGTTACCTGTGCCATAGATGACACAGGAAACCCATACATTTGAATATGGACAACAATTACATAATAATAATAATATAATATAAATGACTTTATCATTGTCTCTAAACTTATTGCCAGGCAAACATGTCCTACTAATTGGGGAGACTAAGCACATTTTAAACAATGCAGTATTAAGGTGTACCTGTTTTTCCTCAGGTAGGTAGAGAGGTGCTGTTGGATGAAGCACTGCCTTTTGTGCATAGTAAAACATCTCTGATATGTTCTTGAGGCTCTTGGCAGAACACTTTGATTGAAGAAAAATATATTATTCTATTAAACATTTGTCAGAAAAACCTAGATTCTGTTAGTTTCAAAAATTATCCATACCCTTCCCCCCCTTCACCCCACAAAGGTATTTGAGATTTCTGAGGGATGGAAGTGGGAGAAAGAATAAAATTACAGAGTCTGTATGGAAGGAAATAGAAATATCTGAGGGGAGGGGGAGGTCTTAAAAAAATTCCTCCATGAGGGGGGTATGGATAATTTTTGGAATACACATTCTTTAATAAAGTTTATAATTACCTCAATGCATGTTTCCACTTCTGTGTAGTCATTCATTATTGGAAGAACAACCTTAAATCACATTCAACACTAAATAAGTAGTCAAGACTTTATTGTTAGTGCAAATAGCTTAGGGTAAGTTATATCAAGACCCTCAAACAATCTCTGGGCTGATCTATGTCAACTGCTTAGACCAGAGGTCACAGAGAAGGACCCTTATCAAGAAAAGACCAACTAAACTTTACCCACATTTGCTTGGGGGAGAAGCAACTGCTCTTTCCTTCCCATACACATACAATATAGCAATAGCTAAATCACTATTAAAAGGCAATACAAATTCAATTTGAGCATCATTTATTGGTATGTACTTGATGATATTAGATGTAGTTACACATATATAATACTTACATCCATCGTACTCAAGTCAGATAGATCAGACTGTAAATGGGAAAAAACATACAACATGTCAGATTACTATTTATTGGTGTTTATTAACATAATACTGATGGTAATATAATATACCAACTATTTTCACAAAAGCTCTAACAACAACCAATGTGCTTTATTTGTACCACAGATTACAATAAGGAGAAAATTTTAAACACATAATTACTATGACTTTACCTTATTTCCAACAATTATAACTGGTTTGGTCTGCTCTTCATCTTCAGTGACATTTCGGATCAAAGGCATCCATACGCTTGTTATCTGTAAGTTAACATGTCATTTAAGTCATCATTGGAAGGTAGATACCATTGTTTGCAAAGGCAAAGGCATACATTTTAAGAAAGATATTACAATAGAGGTTTCTTTGCATTGTGTAGTTCCAGAAATCATCCATACCCACCCCACAGAGGAATTTGGAATTTCCAAAGAGTAGTTTGTATGGAAGAAAATTGAAATTTCTGGGGAGTAGGGGGAGGGGGGTTGTCTTAAAAAAATTCCTCCGTGAGGGGGGTATGGATAATTTCTGGAATTACACATTGATGATGTGCCGGTAGCTGTCTTAGATGGCAGAGTAATAGGGAGGACCTGGGTAATTGAATTATTTCTTAAGTTGTAAAATGGTTGTATTGTTACTGCCATCCAACATAACTACTGTCATATGATTCTGCAAAACCTCCATTATCAGAAATAGATATATTTACATTTTTTCAACATTTTTCAAGTATGTACACTCCAGCATAATGAATATTCCATAATACTATTCACAGCGGTATGCTTTTACTTACTCTTTCTATTGTTTCTTCATCTGTGACATCGTATACAATGCAAACGACATTTGCCTTTATAAGATATAAGAAAACAAAGATTTTTTTCAAACTAGACATGTTTTCATATCTCACAATAAACAAGTTTCGAGTTCCAAATTACTGCTGTGTTTCTTGATTGCTGACTCATTTACTCATGGTTAGCCTCAAATCCAGTGTCTAAATATTCACAAATACCAACGATAAAGTAAAGAATACACAACTTCAGCAATACAAACATTTAGAAATTACATGGACCTTCACTGGAATGCAGGAATATCCTGCACAAAATTGAGGTTAACCCTGAGCAACAGAGAACTCAAAACTCAAAACTCAGTACTCCTCTAGATCTCTAGAGCTCCCTTTTACTTCATTAGTTACCATACCTTTTGTATTTCTTCTGCTAATGCATCTTCCGTTTGCTCTTCAGCTGTTTGTGGAAAATGAGAGTAAATTAACTGTTGCACAGAAGAAACCCAACCAAGAATGCAATGGGTATTGCTATATGAATTAAGTACTTGGTAGTATAGAAACCCTAGTACATACTGCCAAACCTCTTTACAAACCCCTTACGAAAACGAAATTCAAAAACTTTGGTGGAAAGTTCAAAAGTTAATAACATACTTCGTTTTGAGGTTCCAAAGTTGGTTGTTAACTCTGGAATTCCCAAACGTAGTTTGTATCCAAATAGCGTAATTTAATGTGAAACTGACTGTACACTCACTTTCAGAATATATTCAATTAAAACAGTTACCTGAGTAATCTACAATATGCGTAGGAACCTTTTCTGGAGTGACATCAGCTGGTATAGTAATTTCTTCAGCTCTTGATGGAACCTTTTACAATAAATAAATCAAGTTGAGGGATGGGATGATAGTATTGAGAATTAGTGAGGGCTTATTGTTGGATATTGTTTTTAATTACTAGACTGTGATCAGTCCCATTTTCCCCTCCAGACTCATTAAAGACGAGTGTTTTGGGATTCCTATGGATGAGTGTAGATTTGAGTCAAGTAAGCCGGGAGAACATACATATTTGACAGCTGTCAATCGAAAATGACATATCTATTTTATGGAAAAATTATAAGAAATTAGACCAATTCCTTCAAGTGTTAAGTATACATTGATTGGTAAGATAATTTTCCTTTGTGTGATTTTCTTGAAATTTAAATTTAAATACATAAAAAGAATGGTGTATATAATGAGCTTAGTTTTCATACATTCAACCTGTTTTAATGCATTTTGATAAATGAAAGAACAAAAAGATTAATCTTTAARTTTCCCAGTCAATTCATAGCTTATAAATAACCTTATTCCTACATATCTCTTAAGCTTAGTTCTCAATCTTATACAACATGAAATTATTTATTTTGCATGCAAGAGCTAGCTTTATATTTTTTTCTAATAAGGTAACTCACCTCTTCTGGAAATTCCTCACTGACCAGCGATAATATTAACGATGTTTTCCCTACTTGAGCTACAAACATAAGTCATACATCAATGTCAGAACCTAATGAAAATCTTTAAAACCAGAAAAACTCTTCTCCACACAATCTAAATCACAGTTTTACTCACGGTCACCCACGAGCAAAATTCGCACGTCTCGGCTCGACATTTTTTTGCTTTTCCAAAAACTCAAGTCTGCCCTTTAATAACAGACAAGTACTATGAAAGAGCCTTTGTTATTTACTCTTGAATGGTAATTTGATTTGTTTTTGAAGAACCGAAGGAGAAAGATGGGTTTTTATGCTTAAAAATGCCAGGTGTTGGCTCTAAATGTCGTCTTTTTTGCCCAACCACTTTCTGTCCTCCATGTTTACCGCCTTGCTTCACTCATACCAGATGACCTGGAAACTAGTTTCTAGTCTCACCCCAAACTTGCTCAATTTCTCATCACCCTCCCCTCCCTAAAAATGTTTGAGGAATTTTTGATAATCATCTGATGTCACCCCAGGTTGATAATGGGATAAGAACATTTCGATATTGACCTTAGTTCAAGCCTTCCATAGTAGACCTTATTCCTAGTGTAACTGAATCCTAGTCTGCGAGAAGTGACAGCTAGTGACCTAGATATAGTGTCTCTTTCAAAAATTGCAGTAGTATCATTTTCACTTTCCTTTTGAAAAATTATGGAATATACTTTTCATGTTTCATTTTTTTTATGCTCAATAATTAAGCTTATTAGCTTTCTTTGAAGATTTTCTAGTTGTGGACTGAGGGATGCTTTTGATACTACGAAAGAAATGGAGGTTGTGATCCAGCAAATGAATATATATAATAAATTAATTAATGAACCAGCTTTAAAACCTTCCTGTTGCCAACTAACAAGCAGACCCACTCACTGACCAAGACACTTCAGTCGAGTAAGATTAAAATGAAATATTATTAAGTCCTCTTATCAAAAAAGCTCAGTTATGAGGATCAGTTTGACTTTATTTTCCTCAGTGCTTGAAAAATTAAAAAAAAAAAAATTAATCAAACCATGTTTAGATGCCATAAGTTTCACATGCCATATTAAAAATTTATCTTTTAGGTATAAATTTGTTTTAATATCCATTACGACTTCTGACTGTTCTTTTGATTTATAATTTAGGTGAAAAGAATCTCTTCATATCATATATGAAGAAAATATCTTTTAAGTATAAATTTGTTTTATAGTATCCATAATTACAAATTAAACTGACTGTTCTTTTGATTTATAATTTAGGTTGAAAAGAATCTCAGTCTATCTCCTTTAAATTTTGTCTGTATCAGGTTTTTGATGCAGCTGTCTATGACAAGATGAACTAAAATAAATTTTGAATATATGCTTCAACTATTTCTTTTATAGGGGGTTCCCCTAAGTGCCAAGCCCACGTTTCCTATTGTTCTGTTGCAAATTTAAGCTCAAACTTCCTTTATCATTCAAAACAAGTAAATTTACACCCACGCATGATAAAATAAAAATTACGATTTTTTTCAAATGATGTTCAAACCTTTATTTCATATTCTAGAAATAATACATTTAATAGAAACCTTAAAACAAGTTTTTTCGTCATTTATTTCAATAAAATAAGTTTGTTGTAATTTTTGTTGCTTTTTTAAGCGATCCAACTATTCACAATTTTTCGCATTAAAACAAAACCATAATATTTTATGTACAAAAATTATTTTCATACAAAGAGAAAACCTTAATAACAATTTTATACAGAAATACCATTTTTCAAATAATTTTAACAGTGTTCACTGTGAATGTATGTCTTTGCACAATTCCTATAAATTCGACCGAGGCGACTTTTTACAGAGAACGCAATTTTTATATAAACGAACTTTATATAAATTACAATAAGCCCTCAATCATTTTTCGACATTTGCATTTTTTATATAAATATTGGCAATATATGTGGACTTGTTTTTTGTTGATTATTCTAAAAGTATATGTTTTAGAGTTTCTTTCTTACGCCATTATTGGCATCTGTGAATTGTTGAAATTGTCTCTGTAAGGCATATCAGCAAAAGCAAGCCAGTCTAAGTTGGGAGAGTTTGAAAAAGGAGGCGAATTACGTCTGCCATCTTGGTGGTATCGTTCTGTTGTTCTAGGGAAAGTCCATGGCCGTCCGACTGGCTTGATAGGACTGAATTCTTGAGCGTTTGGAGACAAAGGAGAAGGAATATTTCTTCCTGGCCTTGAGCGAGGTTTCTTCCCCATATCTTCTGCTGTACTCCAGGCAAAATATGGAGCAAAAGACTGGCCCATTACTGGCGAGGGGGACGAAGAAGAAGAACCACTCGAGAACGTAGGCGAAGATCGTTCGGCACTTCTTTCGAACGACTTGGTCCTTGTAGCATTATGGCCGTTCAAAAGACCGACCCATCGTGCCGTTTCGGCATCAGAAATCTCATCGGCAAAGCTGTTGCTCTCCTTCTTATAAATTGAGCTGACTGAACCTTGTTCGCCTGTAATAACAAAAATAAAATAAAATATTAAACATTAGCTATTCATACACAAACCAGAAAATATCTGACGGCCGACATTTATTGTGACCACAAAAGGACATCTCGCGTTCGGAGTCAATTCGTAAAAAGGAATAAAAAATACAATTCTTAACCAACACATTAGGAAAAAATGGTACAGTGAACCGTGCAATGAGTCCTTTATTCAAGGAATTTAGAGAAAAATATGGCCTCTATTAAATTCTTATCAAAGCAAACAAACCGAGCCGTACAGGAGGACGGCAAATATAGTCAACAAGCAGTCATTTGATATGATCGCGTACGAGGGTTTTTTYCCCACAATGTTCAAAGAAAAACCATTTATCAATCCTTATAGTTTTGGTAAGAAAAAAGAAGCTTTATGGAAGGCCTCAACGATTCTGACACCTTCGAGGAAATTTCAAATATGGCTTTTTTTTGTACTTTTATTCAAGTTAATAGTATTTTCACCTACCGATTCTGTACGACACTTCGTGAGGGTCGATCCACAAACATAGCTTCTCGGGCAAATTTGCCTTTACATCCTCAATTTTTAACCCACTTTCTTTAGCAGCTTCGACCAGGACAGGGTCAAGCTTTTCGGAGATGAGAATACAGCGGTAGGCACTTCCTTTTTGGGGTCTATCAGGATACCAATGGCCTTCGAATTTCTGGGTCAATTTTTTGGCCAATTCTTCGCCAAACAGGTCGACTCGTCTTCTTGGTAGCTTGTTGTAAAGGTAGTTCATCAGAAAATTGACGGATACTTGGATTTCAAGCTCCATGTCGTCTTGTAGTTTGTCTTTTTTATTAAACGTATTTGGTTCTTTGAAGTATAAAATTTTTATAAAGGAAAAAATATGAGTGACTATAGTTTCTGTTTCCTCTACCAGCTGAAGTACGAGGGAAAGAGCGTAAAGAACACAGAAAGGGGGTTTTTGGTTCTTAGATTTGTTTACACTGCTCATCTGTGATTGGTCTGAATTATTGATAGCTACGCACTTTTCGACCAATCACCATCAAGACCATCGGAAGTGCAACAAAGGCCTCTCAAAGCCAACCAATCAGAACTTTTTATTCATTATGTGACGTCAAGACGACGCTCGTCTTTGACGCCTAAAATTAGATTTCAGTGACGTCACTAGACTGCTCCCAACTTTTGTCTTTGAGCTTCCTCTGACGTCTTTCATCTTCATGGTTACGATGCCATAAAAGGAATTGTTTAATTATAGTTTAAATAATGATCAAAAATATATGACGAAAAGTGGAAGGACCGTACACTAGTTTAAAGTGATATGTATTTTTACGGAGATATCTATATGTTTTCATCAAATCGTCTACTCTCAATAAGTATTTTCACTGTTGTATCCCTTCGCTAGCTCGACACTTCGTTCGTGGTTTATGCCTTTTCGCACGAAAACCTCAGAGTATTTATATCCCACCCACAAAGAGGATTACGAGAGGGAAAGTACCTACATTAAAAAGACAAGACGTTTCGTTGCAATATAACAGTAAATAACTGGTAGATGGCAGGGATAAATCGGAGTTAATTAATTTTTTAAGTACTTCCATGTCATATAGAATTGTGTTTTTATCTTTGTACGGTCTATATTTATATTAGTTGTTTTAGGCTTATAAACAAGTGACACATTAAGCCAAAATAAAAACAAAATTTTTAAATGGAATGAATTATTTTCTCTTTCTATATTATGTATTTTTTAATTTAGCTAATTTCTTTTATTATTATATCAAGGTGTTTAAAATAAAGAAAATACATTTTTATAAAAAATTCAAATTTTATATTCAATCACACATTTGTTTTTTTTTTTTTTCATTTTACAAACTTTGAAAAGTGAGACACAAAAAGTACTTATGAATTATTCAAAAAGTGCTTTTGAATTATTTGATTATTTGTATGCATCTCATTGCAATATTTTCTTAAATCATGTATAGTTTAAGCACCTACACTGTATTTAATTTAAACCTTTTTTGGAACTGAAAATAGCTCAGTACTAAGAGTTTCATTCTGTTGTGCAGGAGGTCATCGTTTGAAGTCCTGGCTAGATCAACACTCGGGGTCTTAAAATACCTGAGAAGGTGCTGCCTTTGTTTTTACATCTGTAAATGGTTGGACCTTCAATGTCTCAGATGACCACGTAATGGCCATGCTGTCCCTAATCAACTAGAGATGTTAAAAGAGGACCACAAGTTTACTATCAGTTGAATTATTATAAAGTGTTCTCCTCTGTAAATAAAGGTGGTTTATTTATTATTGATTTTATTTATCTCAAGAAAGTAATTTAATCAAATCAGCTTTTATTAATAACAATATTGATATTTTTACTTGGGTGTCCTGTACTTTTGGCACTTCTGCACAAATTAAAGACAAGGGCCATCACTTACAGTCCATTTATCATTAGAACAGGATTTTAAAATGTACACATATATGCAGAGTACCTTTTTTTACCCCAACCAGAAATATTCCCCAATCTCCCAAATTAATTATGTTATATTTCAAAGGAATAATTCACAAGCGAGTTGTTTATAATAAAAATATATTTGAGCTCCAACAATGCACTACATCAATATTTGTCCATGAATTACATCTATGGATTACAAAGCTGTACACCGTATACCATAGAGGCTTTGCACCATCACATGATGGCAGCCACAACGAGAGGCAGGAACAATTGAATCTGATTTACATGGGAAAGAATTCAGTTTACCAGTGAAAAAAGACTATTATTGTGCCTACTGTCATGGCTGCCATCAAATGATGGTGCAAAGCCACTATTGAAGAAATTCCATACCCATCACAATCAATAACAATTTAACTATTGCAAAGAGCAAATTTTATAGCATGACTGGAAAAGTTACATCACTTGTTCTGGGCATTTTCATTGGCTGAGCAATGACCTTGAAGAATGTAGTCAATTTTCTAACCATGCCAGAAGTTATGTAATTTTACAGTCATGCTTCAAAACTTCCTCTTTTTTAACCGAGTCTAATAGAACTAAATAAGGATTTGTAAGAAATGTACAGAATCACATCTTAAGTCTGAGGAACCACCTCTAGTTATTTGAGTTAAGTAGTTAAAATACAACAAATTACAGAAAAAATATTTTTCAAAACGATGGAAAATTTGGGAGCAAAACTGATGGCAATTTTGTTTCATCATTTTGACAACAATGATTTTGCATTGAAAGTGGTCTCTTCCAAGTTGCTACAAAGCAATAGAGGCGTTAGCTAAATCTTTGGGAGGTATCATGATCAATATTTCATAATTTCTACTTGCAATGCATAATAAAACAAAATGTTTTTACATATCACGTATACTTTCAAAGAGAGAAGGATGGCAAATTGAAGAATATTTTTCTTTGGTACTTTTATGCTAATCTCCATCAAATTCAAACTAAGAACTGCCTTAATAAATGCAAAAGAGCTTACTTAGCTTAAATGTTATCACTTTTGATCTTACGATTCCCATTATAGATTTTGGAGAGAAATAAATGGGTAATCATCTAACCAAAGTGAAAACAAGCTTACAGTCACTTAATTTTAAAGTAAACTAGTGAAAAAATAGCTGGCTGATGAGTTCTGAATGTCTTTGTCATAGCAATCAAATAATAAAATCCCAAACTGTGATATTGCTTTAAATTTGTGAACTATAATATCAAGTGATTTTTAGCAGTACAGTACTTCAAGATGTGGTTAATTTTTATGTGCGTTCTCTGGATTCAACTGATAAGATAAATTCAATGCCAAACACAGTCAAAATGGTGTTGGAGAATCTTAAATGCAATGAGTCACAAGCCAATTTATTCTTCAATAAATCATAGATTTGTTTTATGAGATTATGGTTGCATTTCACAAAATGCAACCAACACACTTTAAAATCTAATGCAATATCAAGGAAATACAACAAAGTACACAAATGTTTTTTTGCTAACGTTTTGGTGTACACAAAGAAAAAAGAAGGAAAAATAATTTGCTTGGCTTTCCATTTACAGAATGAATTTGATATCTTAATTTGCTATTTTTACTTATGGTGAAATTATAAATGACTTTTACATTAAGCAACCAGTAGAACATTTGGAAATTCTCTGAAAATTTATTCATTTTTAAAATCAATATTAATTCACTTTAGAAGAAATGCTGCTTATTAGTTTTAAAATCACTTTTTCAAAATATATATCATTTCAAATACAAGAACATTATCTATGATATGTGAACTTCTCAAAGTAATCTCAGCTTTTGGCGAAAAATGTATGAAGGTAATCAATATTGTTTGTGTTATTTTGTTGTGCTGATAATGAACCAGCACCTATTTTGTTTTGTCATATCTAAGAAATTGCTCAATGTAGAAAACACTTGTTGTAGAACAAACAAGACTGCTAACAAATACTTACATTGTACCATTAAAGTAGTTACTTAATGATGACTTGCAATCAAGAAATTAAGTGATCATAGAACAGTACATATTTTAGGTTTCTTTTTTGTTGGTTTGGTTGGACATAATACTGCTCGGATAGCCTCATCGAATACTGTTTTAAGTCCTTTCTGAGTCAATGCTGAACATTCCAGGTACTTGACTGCACCAATTTCTTTTGCCATGTTTAATCCTTGTGGGTAGGTTAGAGGGTTTAGCTTCTTTTCTCTTAGCTTCTCTATAGTTTCCTTATCATCACGAAGATCAAGTTTGGTTCCTACAAGGACGATTGGTGTATTTGGACAATGGTGGCTCACTTCAGGGTACCACTGAATTAAAAGAAAAAATGAATTTAATGACAATTGTCAAGAACAGATCCTGATAAAGTGTTGATAAACCAAGTCTAGGAATAACAACATCCGACACATCAAGGATTAGAGGTGAGTGCACGACCTCTAGCCCACCCTTGATTCAATAAATAAATTAGTGCCAATAAATCTAATAATTGAGGATAACAGATTTTGACGAAGTACTGAGATTTGTGGTAAAGTGTGATAATCTGGGTGAGTGTAATCTTGAGAAAGACTGTTGTTGGTGGTGACTGACATTTCGACAACCTGAGTGGAATTCATCTTTAGAGTGCAGTGAGAAAACTAAAGACAGTCAATGGTATTTAAGTATTCAATTTAAGTATCAAGAATAAGCTTAAGCTTTATAAGAATCAAATTCGAGACTCCAATGAGAGGTGAGTGCACTACCACTGTCCCACTTTATTTAATAAATGAATTCAATGATGACAATTCTGGAGAACAGAGTTTGATTAAGTGTTGAGAATAAGCTTAAATTTTACTTATATAATGCTGAGTCCAGGAAATGAACCTTAGATCCCTGGAGTGAGAGTCGAGTGCACTAATGTTACCTCACATTTGATTCCTTCATTTATAGACAGTGGGAAAACAAAATCATTTTACGTTAGGCTTACCTTTGCTCTAACATTTTCATATGAAGCTGGACTAATAAGTGAGAAGCAAATAAGGAACACATCCTGTAGAGAAAAAATAGCAAGATTTTAGTCATTCACAAACAAGTTTTAATCTGCTTCGTTTAATCTAATAGTGGTCAGAAGTGGTGTGCACTGCTAAAATTAATATGTGAGCCTGGTTTGAGTCCTGCCAGCCTCTGTTGTATATGAGTAGAGTTGTTGTTTGTTGGTTCTCTCCTGACTTTAAGGGTTTTTCTCCAGGATTCTCAGGTTTTCCTCCCTCCCCAAAAATCAACTTCTAAATTTGAAATTATTCTGGACTTTGAGGGGGACTTTCAATAAATACAATAGCTTGTTATCCCTCATATGGAAACTGAAAATATGAAAATTGTTATCCTGCATATGAAAACTATTGTGTTCATACAAAGTGCCACTTTAAATGAACACAATTTGATGCAAATGAGCCAAATCAAATTGCTTTATGGGTTTTAAGAAACCAGTGAATAGTCTCACTGGGAGTGGCTGTGATTTTGGGTTGCTTGTGGCAAGAGAGAGAGAGTACCAAAGCAAGCTCTTGTCATGCATGGCTTTTGCAGAAATAGAACCAAGGATCCCAAAATATTGGTTAAAGATGAATGTTCTACAGCCATGTTGCCCATATTTCTACCACTTTATTTATTTTAAACTACTTTGTTCGATACAGTGCTTAAAACTGTACGAGATAAATAAAAATAAAGGAAGAAGACCTACTGTTTGAGGATACGATAATGGTCTTAGTCTGTCATAATCTTCTTGTCCTGTAAAGAACGATAAGTTTTTTTAAAGAAAATAGGTGTAAAGAAAAAATATAATTAGACTTAAACAAAAGGTAGAAAAACAAGCTAGAGGTACAATAATGTTTCAGAATAACTGCATCACGATAACAATGGCAGATCCAGGATGATCCAGGGGGGTGGTTCTTATCTAGAAAGCCAGAACAGTTTATTTGCTACTCTTTATTCACCAAATTGAAATATTGCAACCAATTCAAATAACTATTGTTGTTGGCTATTCAGTCGCTAGTCAGTCCAAAACAATAGTTATTTAAGTTGGTCGCTAAATACCTGAACCATTTACCCTACCTAGATCTACCACCAAATGCAAAGGTACCATCCATGTTATAAGGTAGAAGGAACGGTATTCCACTGCATGAATAAAGAAAAATCTGAATTCCTTTGCCCTACATCATTTCAGGTTAAAACTTCAACAATTCAAGAGAGTGCTGTCATTATCCCTGCCAAACTAAGTGTGGACAATGCTGTAGCGATACTCAAGTGAACTTGCATTGTATCATGAAACAAGCTCTAGCATATCCACCCTCTTAATATTTATTAAACAGGACCTCACACTGGTCGTGGGGGTTGGGAATTACAATTGTGCTAAATTTGGGATGTCAATTGTGTGGAAAATGTTAGAATAAGTATTAGAGTCTAGTCTAGTGCAAGTATGGAATAGAACGCCTTGTCTTAATAATAAATAATAATAATAAATAATAATGGGATCAACAGTGGATTCCACAGAGTGGCTCTTCTTCCACTGGCTTGAAGTTCACAACAACTGTTTAGTTGTACTCTGGTAATTTACAGTGAGAACAAAATTAGAAAGAAATAATTGCAAGGTGAAAGAGCAAAGCTGCTTTTACAAGAGCTCAGGCTTTTGCAAGCTACAAGTAGGAACCTATCTTTTTTTCCCCTCTATGTGTTTTAGAAGGTCAATGCTGTGACAATTTTGTGGAGGAACAGTGTGGAATTGTGGAGGATTGACCTGATTGTGCAAATCTACAACCATGTAACCTGTTAGAAGTTGAAGTGTAATGAAATTTTTAGGTAATAATAGAAACTGAAATATTGCCAGATCAAATGATAACAAGTAAACTAAATAACAGTGAAGTTCATCTTGGGATAGTGATATGATATACCTGTAATGTTTTAGAGTGTTTGTTCTTTGTAATTAATATTTTCTAATTCAATTTATGTGTATTAGAGCTAGAATATTGACAAAGTGAAAGTAAATTGTCATAGTGGGGGAGCGTGAATATAATTCATAATATGGTACAAAAACAATGAGAATTACATAGCAGAATAAGTAAACTAACAAAACTAATATAATAATAGTGATTCATTGGTGGAAAACATGCTTTCAAAGAAAGACTTTAGACTTAGACTTAGACTTTCTTATTTTGCACAGAATGTATTTCGTTTCAGCTTTCATTGAACAAGTCCTACAGCTAATTTATTCATTGACTTGGGAGTTTGAAGGCAATTAATCCAAATATGCAAGATTTATACCATCATAAAGCAATTTTATAATTAAACTGTGAACAAAAACAGGAGGCACTCTACTATAAACTTTAAACAAATTTTGGACACACAATTGGTTGGTACGAATCGTATACGTTTTTTTGGATTAAGATGTATAAAATCCGTAGGACAAAGATTTATCTATAAGCCTAATAAAGTGCATTGATGTTTCTGTATCTCAGTAGGTTTCATTTTTCGTTAGAAAACGATTTGCTGAACCATACCCACAGGAATGCAATTTGATTGTCATGAATCACTGTATGATTTATTTTATGGCATTTAGATAGGAAGTTGATAGACAGGAGAGGCAATTGATCTCAAGAAGCTGGCAAAACAGCTTTCAATATATATTTCAAGACCAAGTAAAATTGTTTTTAAAAATGAACACGAAACTGATTTGATTTGAAAGGTACAATAATGATTAATGCTAGATGTACACGAGTCTGAAACCAATTTGACTACGTGAAACTTGCCCTTTGATCTGAAGTTAGATTATTAATTTTCAAACTTTTTTTATCAGTTTTAGTTGTATCAGTTCTCTGAAGGATTATAACGAAGATGAGCTTCTTAGTTTGAGAGTCGGGGATTTCTTGAAGGCCCAAATTCCATCATACTCGATTATCTTACCTGCAGTATCCCAAAGACCAAGATTAATGGGTTTGCCATCTACCATTACATTTGCTGAATAGTTATCAAACCTAAAACAGTCGAAATCAAGAATTACTAGACCATAAATACATTGTAAATAAAGCTTCAATATGCCTTAGCTTGTGGGATTAGCATTTAATTTTGAATAAGCGAGCAACAGGAAATAAGAAAATGAAGAGGTCCAATTCAACTTAGACAGAAGGAATGTTTTAGACTGTTACTTACACAGTTGGGATATATTCTCCAGGGAAAGCATTGGTTGTATAACTGATGAGAAGACAAGTCTTACCCACAGCACTGTAAAGAAGAGAAGTTTTGAAATCAATTCGGAATTAAAAGTAATGATGAAGAGGATGTTGGCCACTGGTGCAACGCTGCAAGTCGAGGCGTGTTTTGTTCAAGAAACACTGCACTAGTTTTGCAATGGCCGCTAATTTCACATGGAAATATCCCACACAACGTCTCTTAAACGCAGTAAACCTTTAGCTTCTCTAGAACTGAATGAACTGAAGACATGAAGCTACATCTAGTGAGCTGGGACGTGAGATTTTATCCCGGCCAACGACCACAACCTTCAAATGTAGGGTTGTAAATGTGCCGGGTATCAAGACTCACCCATCTCCAACTACAACACACTTTATGGCTTGCATCACGCCAGTAAAAAAGAACACAAAAATCCAAAGAGGGGTGTTAGAACTGTTAGGAGACCTTGCCAACGAATACAGTCCCCAGCAACGGTTAAATTCGGTCGAAAGAAGCAGTTATTAAGACGGAAACAGTAGCTCTGGTTAGTGAAGCGGTGTGGTTCGTTTTATAGCATTCTTCGACGCGCCCTCTTATATATACGACCCCCAGCGAAGTTCCAAAAAAAGAATACAGACTGTGACGAAATTCGCTCAATTTTCCACACATTAACGCTGACCGGGCGGAAATCTTTTGTTATGAGGGAGAAAAACCAGGAATATGATCATTTTAATTGGTTGTAGGCTCTACAAACGTCACAGAATAGGTTGTAGGCTATAAATTATGTCGGCATATATAAGTTAAGTGTTCATTTTCCGGGACGTATGTTTGGGAAAATTTCCGAAACTTCTCGATATCATGGAAAAGGAAAATGTAGCTTTAATACTTCTTTTCTGGTAACATTTTCCTCCTAAAAAGCCTCTTAAAATGTAACCAAAAATTCGATAAGTTTTTTGAAATAGTTGGAGCAGTAGTTTTTTATGGATAAGAATCTACGTGCTGGACTGTGTAAGATATGAGTACTTTTACGAAAGTGAAAGCTGAGACAACGGACCGAAATTAAAAAAGAAAGGGCAAAACTTCATGGGAACGGCCGAACAGAGGCAAAACAACCTATTGATCATTGCAACATAGACCATTTTTTTGATAGTATTCTATAACTAACTCACTGAATAATAAAGTATAGTTTAAGAAAATTAAAAGTGATAGAAAAAATATGTATCCTGCGAAAAAAAGTATTTGTTTATTTACTGAAGGCTGGTAAGAGTCACTTCCGGCGTACGTTCAAGTCACTTCCGGAAAAACACCACGTGATTAGCAATTTGCATTTACTCGAAGATTTGGCGCGAATATTTTGTCTGGAACGAAATTAAAACGCTTATGATTTGAAGCCTTACAGTTGTGTTGGAAAGAAAACTTGGTCTTCAATGTCTCAAAAATCTATTTCGTAAGTACATAACCAAGATCGAAAAAGATTGAAGCTTATTTTGCATCTGAAAATTTGAATTGATGTGCTGTTTCTTGTCATCCATGTTGTTTGTGTGTGTCTGTGTACACGAAAACTAGCAAATGTTATCTGCTTTGTCCCATATTTTCAATCCTAGGGCCTTTTTTCGTCCGTCTACCAAGGTGCAAGAGAAAAATGACGAAACAAAGACTAAAGCTGGGTAAAAAAGCTGAGTTTATCTATCTATATTTGTTAAAGAWATTTCAATGTTTTTATAGAATTTAGATTTTGAAATAGCGAAAATAGCAAACAGAATATTCCAAAACTTAAATTTCGTAGCTTTTTGATATGCACCACAATATATATTTGTATAACTTTTGAAAAAATTTTAATAAGTTGTACAATATTATGAGTCTTTTTATTCACTTGACCCCCCTTCCCCTCCACAACTTTTTTCTATTTCCCAACATGTCTCCTTCTTCTGTCCAATCAGAGATGAAGCTCCCGAGAAACCCAAACAACAAACACCAATAAAAGACTCAAAACCGACTGCACTCCTTGATTCACCGCCTGTTAAAAAGTCTCGACGCAAGGTAGCTAGAGTACTAGAAGACAGCAGTGATGAGGAGAATGACGCTATGGATACTACAACAGCAAAACAAGAAGCTAAAACTAATGGGGTGGATAGGAATGAAAGTGAAAGCAAAATGAATGGTGAAAGAGAAAATGGGACTCAAAAAACAATAAATGGAGATAAAAATACAGATGAAAGTAAGGCAACAGATTCACCAACTGATGACGATTTTATTCCCAAGAGAACAACAGGTTTGTTTTTTTTTTAGATAGAAAATTGTGCCAAAGCTGTTGTACTTTGGTCATAGATTCTTAGCTTCAGTTAAATGCTTCAACATATTTGTGACCGAAGAGATTATCAAATGTTTCTTGTTGTTGAAGCTGTAACATAATTATGAGATATTTTGTACCCTTTTATCATTTATTTATCATTTTAAAATTTATTATAGGACTGACACAGCCTAAAACATCTGTGCTTAGCATCCTCTGATCAGAAAAAAATTAACTTAGATTGTTAGATATTTACTTGACTGAAGCCAAAACCCTGGATGATAGTTACAGAAGTTGCCTGAGCATTAGATTTAGACTCCTAATAAAGATAATTGGATTAGAACATTTGGGTTTTCATTTCAACTATCCTTTTACATTTTTAGCAAGAAAACACATGAGAAAAAGAAAGGCATCGTCAGAAAACAACACCACAAACAAAGAGGTAAAAGGAATACTAACTTAAAAAAATAAAATTTCATGGAGTTAGAAAATAAATAATGTAAGTAGTGCAATACAGTTATACTTCCGGCGCCTAACATGGCAGCCACATATTCTTTGTCTGTATATACGTTATTGTTTTTTATGGTTTGTCGCTGTTATGTAGTCCCTTTTTCTTATATTGATAATTATAACATTA
>NW_022261557.1:29733-41701 GCF_009602425.1 Actinia tenebrosa
AGAGAAGAGAAGAGAAGAGAAGAGAACCTTATGATGCTTCGCCCTGCTGACCTGACTCAAAGTCAAAAGTTAGCAATTTTTCAAAAACCTTTGCAAACAAAGATCATTTGATTAATGCGCAATCTATCTAAAGTCATCTAAAAATATGTGTAGTGATATATGATTCAGGATTCCGTTAAAAAAATGGTGTTACGTTCAATTACGTTCAACGCAAGAGAACTTGATAATAAAGAAATAAAGAAATAAAGAAATAAAGAAAAGAAAAAGAAAAAAGTCGAGAGTGAGTTATCTAGGAAAAAATAAATGAAAACAGTGGGCCGGCTGCAGGCACAATACCGAGCGTCTTTTGAAAGGGTTTGATTGTTTCATTATCAGAACTAATAAGAAACAGGTGGTATATGAGTAGTCAGAAACTATAGATAAAAGCGCCCAGGAGACAAGGAACGACACTATATTGCAAAGCACTCCGTCAAGAACATTGCCTCAAGTGAGTACAAAACACATTTCAACGAACCAACGAAAAGGTAACTGAATTAGAGACCATGAAGGACATTCTCAGTAGTATCAAGCGATAACTTTCGTGATTTTCTTCATAAACAAGTTGAAAATTGTATCATTTTAAGGAAGTGAGCGAGCGAGAGAAGTAAAATTGCCCGAAAAATTGTTTCATTGAGATTACTTTGGCTTCAAGAGAATACGATTCGTACATGAAAATACGCGCAAAAACATACTCGATTTTCTTGAATAAGCGAGAAGAACAGTACTACGTTCAATAACCTTTTTGATCTTCTGAGAAGGCGCGCGCCTCTTGGAAACATCACATACGTTTTCAGCACGCTTGTCTAAATTGAAATCAAAAACCCTCGAAAATAACGATCTGGAATATTGGAAAGTCAGATGGATCGAGAGCCCACTAAAGAAGCCACTCCAATAAATTACTTAAAGGAATGATTTCTTCCACATATTGTATTAGGGCAACGTAAATTAACAATATTACGCAGCTCAACAGCTTGATGGTCATGTAATCTTAGAGTTAGAGTACGAACACTCTAGAAATGTCAAATTACGGGAAATTTAACGATAAACAAACCTTTGATCTATACATCTTTGTGAAATTAATTCTCATAAATTTTAACTTTAAGCTCCGAGCCAGAAATGCTACTTTGCGATATTTGACTTTTGAAGTTTAGGTTTCGTTTTGTTACGTGGCTATTAAACGAGATCTGTGCTCGGATATGGTGTGCTGGCGTAAAGCGTGTATTCATTGACGTTTAAATAATAATATACCAGTTAGTTCGTGACCTTATGATTCGAAGAGACTCCACTATATGAGCTGGGGTCGCGTACCCGGTGAGTAAAACCAAATGTTATTGTCTTTTTTTCCGTTATAGAAATAATATAGCTTACAAGCTGCACGCTCTAGGTAGTATGTCGAAACTTAACAACACCTGCAGGCGGTTTCGGAGGGAAGTGTTAAGATCCTCAAACTATTTCTTTTCTATGCATTTTGCGCCACATTTTTGTTTGAAACAAACTTTAAAGCTTTAGTATTTTTCTCCCCATGCTATAAAACAAATACAAAAAAAAAAAAAAAAAGAGAAATTTTCAAGCTCATTTCTAAGCAAACACGAAGTTAATATATTTATTAATCACCTGAAAATAAACAAAAAATGGAGGAGTTTTCCCAAAAACTTTTTCGAGAAAGTCAAAAGACATTGTCATGGTAATATATGACAATCTGGCAGTATTTCGACGCCAGAGGAATGAATGCTTTTTAGGGCCTATCAAGTCAATTTTGCCATCAAAAATCCGGTCACATCCAAAAAAATATGAAGCCATTACTAAATTTTTAATTTTTAATTTGAATAATTTTTAGACTGTTAGTCGTTGCGGGATCTATTCAAGATAGCAACGTTTAGGGCTAAGTTAGTCATAGGCTTAATTGCATGTATTTAACTTGGCTTCAAAGTTTTCTCTAAAGGCAAGCGTCGCCCTCTCATTGGATAAATCAGTTCTATAGGTTCTATAGCAGTCCTTCACATTTTGATTTTAAAATATTTTGACGAAAAATGCACTGTTTAAAATTAGTTTTTGAATCGTGCTCTTTCAAAAAGAACTCGCCTTGTTTTCTCAAATCTTCGTTCGTTTCTACATCAAATTATTTTTGACTACTAATGTAAACGCCATGACATGACAGCCTAAACCTTCAAATATCTACTTAACGCTTTAATGGAAAAAAAACGTAGCTGCTGTAGTGTTAGAGAGCATCTCTAGAGGCGTATGACTGACTTTACCTCACGTCACCATAGATATGGCATTTTTTCCACACATTTTTCCTAATATAAGTCATTTTTAAATCGTTAACCTGTTTTTTCCAATTTCTAAATTTTTTACCACTTGAAACGCTTTTCATGCTGATGACAAGATAAAATATGAAATAAATGAGAAACGTTAAAAAAAATTAGAGCATAGCTAGTACATGATATAAACTAAAGAAATTTCTGGAAAAACTAAATGGATCTGATTATCTATACTCTCCATTGATTTAATATTAATTGGTTCCGAAAAAGGACCAACACTGAGATGTGGGATTTATTTAGGTACTTGATTTCACGTTTACTGTAAATTCATTATTTAATAAATTTGTGTTTTCGAATATGATCGAAGTCTTTGAAAAAAATCCCGACTTAACAGGACAGAAATGAATTATTAATTATCAAAGTCTTTTTACAAACTGATCCCGAAAGAAATATCATACTTAGATTCATTACTCAAATTCACAACTTTCTTATTAGACTTTCTAGTAATCCGATACAATCTTATCAAAACTAACATAATTTCAAAGTTAGGACAACGATTTTCTCGAATGCGAAAGATGCAAAGCACGGAAAAGCGGAAAAAGTCTAAATAAAGTTTAATCTTGAAGAGCATCATGAATTACGCGGTAACGGAACCGATCCTCAACAAGACGTAGACATCAATCAATCCTTTTCAAAGTATTCCACAGAAATCTTACAATAACACTCAGAAAGATATGGACAATGGGCTTTGAGATGCAATGCTACTGTAGAGGATATTTAATTCGAATACGTGAATGTTACTATCTGCAATCATGGATACCAACTATAGATATTAACTCTCTACGTCAATACTTGAGGGCTCTAGCACTACGAGAAAAAAGAAGATTAAAAAAACATGGCCATTCAGTTGAAGGCGGCTTCAATTGTCAGGATTTCGCATTGGCGAGGAAAATATTGGATAGTTTGGATATTAGAGATTGTTGGAGGTTGTTCCGATATTGTCAATATTGATTAACAATTATTTTGTTAGGTTAATGGTAAACAAGTTAAAGAAGAATTAGGTCATTTTAGTACGTCCATACATCCATTCATCGATCTAGCTACCAATTAAACTATTCGCTTACTTATTCATTATTCTGTTCCGATTGATTTTATCCATCCATCTGTCCATTCGATTATTCATTCATTCATTCATTCATTTCTTTATTCATTCATTCATTTCTTTATTCATTTACTCAGTGATACATATCTATAATGCATTCTAACGTATAAATTGTATATTGTATTTTAAAGTTATTAATGAGAAATTGCATTTCATTTTTCCCATTTTTCTATTTTATTTTAGAGTTTCTCATTCCTTTTCGCCTTTCTAATAGACCTCTTTACCTTGGGAGTGATGTTTTCTTATTTCAGACCATGTTCATGTGTCTTCTCATGCGCAACCGTTAAAAAAATATATGATACTCTAGGGAATAACACGTGGTCTGTAATGGGAAAACATTACGCCCAAGCTAAAGAGGTCTATTATTCCAAATTTTTAAAAAGTTCGATCCTGCAAAATCTTAAAATCTGTGTTAAAACACGTGTTGGACTTTTAAAGTTAAAAAGGAAAACTCACGTCTTTACAACTACACGCGTCAGACCTTGACAGTTAAAACGTTTTTGGCGGGGAAAAAATAGCGATTCGAGAGCCACACGCGTCAGACTTTCAAGCTAAAAAGGATAGTTTCACGATTTCACGTTCTCTATATTTGTATTTATATGACACGAAATGAATTTTATCAGAAAGACTTCCAACTGACAAAACATAATTTACTTCCTACTACCATCGTCTTTTCTTATGCAAAAAAAAAAAAAAAATTAATTTGTCACTACCCCGAAACAATTCCTTTCGGGACTCAGTGGAGGGTTCTATTATAACTGCGATCTGACATGTAGGGTAGCAACAAAGGATGACATGACGTCATTTATCACCATGTAAATCAAGCGATACACTTTATCCTTCGCTACCAGTGATGATAGTCAATCCACTACATTACCATGGCACTATCTTGAATAACATAATCACTGTCATCGTCAATAAGAGAAGAAAGATGGCGAGGATTCTTACAGAGACGGATAGATCAAAGCTTATCGTAAAGAAAGACAAGATATCTCACAATCGAACCCCTTTTTCAAACGGTAAAGACGATAAAACTAAAGCATTTTCTAAATTCCCGATTGATGTTGATCTCATAGGGCGTTATATCGGCCGTTTTGTAGTACTTTTTCAAAAGTTCCTTTTATATTTGAAAATATATTTTGAAAATCAGATAGCGGTAAAATGTGGACACGCAAGAACAAAGTAGTTTACCAATTTGAAAACTTAGTTCCAACTAATCAAATAGATTCTAATTTTTCGACCAACCAGAACTCCATATTTTTCAACCAATCACATCGCTAGTTTTCCCACCAATCAGAGCAGGGCAGAGCAGTCGGAAAGAAGAAAATGAAATGTCGCAATCATATCAAAAGCACTCAACCAAACCTACAACTTTTAAAAATATATATATCCAGTTCCAAGCCTTAAAAATCTAGAACGATCTATTTCTAAATTACTATGGCTCATACAATTAGTCTTTCTTCCATTCTGTCAAAGAAATGCAAAACTTATTGCAAGTCCTATTCTCGAAGTTTCAACCAATACATAATTAGAAAGCCAATTTAGCCAATTAGTAAAAAGAGAAGGTAGGAGTTAGATCTGATTTCGTGTTACTATGATTTTATATTTTCATGTTTTTTTTGGTTTTTAGGTACCGACTTGAAAAAAAAATCCTCTTTAGAATATGACGAACGAAAGCCGCCAAAGCACATAAGTAAAACGGACTGCGTATGTTGTTTTGGTTGAAAAAAGACATCAAATGCTCTCCGATAGCGTCTCTAGAAGGTTTTTGCCGTCAACTTGATCTTTTCCCCAAACATATTTTTGAGCTATCTGAGTGTACATATTTTCATCGCCTGCAAGCGATATGCACCAGTTTACCGGTCTACGTAGGTCTTTCAATATTGGATAATCTAGACGAATTTTCCTAGCCAGATTCTATTATGTTTTATCTAAGAAATATATTCATTTCATTGTCCATCTTGACTAAGAAAGATAAATGTTTTTCTTGAATGGAAAATTCCAGAACCGTGCGTCTCCCTAAATGTTTTTAACTCCGAGCCCGGCGTACTGTGCTCACATCGCGTATAGAGGTAAAATTTCGACCAATCAAAACAGAATACGTCTTTAGCTTGCTAGAACTATTTTCTGACCTTATATTATATACCGGCGTACTGTGCTCACATCGCGTATAGAGGTAAAATTTCGACCAATCAAAACAGAATACGTCTTTAGCTTGCTAGAACTATTTTCTGGCATTATATTATATACAACTATTTCAAAAAAAATTATCGGTCCGAGATCTGAACTAGGCGATCTTAGACTAAATGTTTGTTTACTGGCTAGAGTACAAATTATAAGTTGTTTGCGTGATTCAGATTTCAGATCAGCGACCGACGCTTTTGAGTTAGGCGTACATAGGCTCCAATTGATGGTTTTCACGGCGGCCATGTTGGAGGAACTTAAAAAAAGAATTGTCAATGAATTCTTTTGTTATATCCTCCAATACGGCCGCCGTGTCTTTTGTTATTTAATTTTCTTGGGAATGGTTGAAAACCATCAATTAAGTCAGCTTTTCGGCTTTCGCTGCGCGCACCACATTAAGCCTTTCGGTCTTTTTTAATTGAACTGAATGCCTCAGCAAGAACCTTTTAGACTTCTATTGAACGTAAAAGAGGTGAATATTTGCCATCCTCCACCTCCGTAGTAGAAATATTCCTGTCTACTGCTTTTCCGGCTACGTTCTTTCCAGAAACCCGACGAAACTCGACCGATATTGGGAAATAATAGAATACTTTTCTCTATTACTAATACTTTATATCTTCACATGTGAAAATAACACCATCGGTAAAAACTCTTAGGAATCGTAATAAATAGTAAAAATACACCAAAATCGTATTTCGTCGATAAGTATATAAAAACAGAATATTACCGA
The DNA here is from genome assembly GCF_009602425.1 of Actinia tenebrosa. The sequence continues at coordinate 36,110 of NW_022261557.1, forward strand.
CATAGCCGCTTGGAGATACGGATTTTATCTTCTCGTGTTTCTATTATCTCCTTCGCTGTGCTCACTCGTAAGGTATCACCTCAACACTCTAAGATAAAATACGCATCTCTGCACGTCCATGTGATATCCTCTATGGCAATAATAAATAATGAAGATAATGGAATAGACCCATGGAACTCCGGCAGAAAATCCTGATGGGAATCGAATCGAAGATATATATAATAATAATATATATATACAGCGATATGCATTAATTCTGATCCTTTTGTATATACACAAAAGTATATCAAAAGTAAATTAGAAATTATGGGATACCATCTCTGATATTTTTTTCAGAAAGCCCTAGTGATAGGCAACCCGAAAATAAATATCAGCGATGATATCCCATAATTTCAGGTATACTTTTGATATACTTTTATATATGTACAATATATATATATACATATACAGCCATTTGCAAAAATTATGGCCGCTTCCAATATATATACAAGTAGTATATCAAAAGCATGTCAAATATTATGGGATATCATCCCTGATATTTTTTTCGAGTTGTTTATCATTAGGGCTTTCTGAAAAAATATCAAGAAAGATATCCCGCCCTGTCTGATATACTTTCGATATACTTGTATTTATATTTGAAACCACCATAATTTTTGCAAATGGCTGTATTTATACATATACATATATATACATGAGAATAGAAAATGTATTGTTTTGGCACACCAACATGGGCGCTGTGACGTCACGTGAAAACGCTCTATAGAAAAGATAATAATTATTATATATTAAAGTCATTACCTGAGTTACCTATTACGGATCGCATAAAGAAAGGCTCCAACACAAACCAATGCATCTAGGATAGAGTAAGAAAGAGTCTTGTTTAGTTAACCAAAACTATAAACGACGGGCGATCACCCTGAAAAGAAGAAGCAGGAAGCAGCATTTCAATTATTAAGTAAACTAGATTAAATTGATTAATACAGTATTCGGAATGGTGGTGGTGAAGCATTAGTGCCGACACTTGTCTCTAGGGTGATAGATTAGATTTCTGGAGTCGACATCGCATACGAGTTAAGTTTTTTAGGTCTCTAACTTTACTTGAAGGTTTTTTCACGGTTCTCTGGTTTTCCTTTTTCGACACTCAAAACCTCACGCGCTAAATTCTAATTCGATCTGTGAGTTAGCCACTGGCATGTTCTGACTTTGATAAGCCCAGAGGTTGTTTCAAGGTGTTCACAGTCCCAACCGTAAACTTGAGTAGATATGAAATTGGGAGGGAGGGGTGGGGGCCCGGCTCAGGCGGCTCGGGGCTCCGGATGTTGGTGAACCGCCATTTCATATCTACTAACTTGACTTGGATTAGAACCCAAGATCACCGGTAAAGATGTTTAAAGTACTCATAAAACGACGTTAGATCCGAGGGAACAAATTATCACTAAAAAATGAAGTACGAATTTTGCCTTTCAAAGGCGGTCCCATTCTACCGTCATTTAGCTTCAATTTATTATTTTTATTAATTAACTATTTTTTTACATTTTTTGTTCATACGCGGTGAGATAGACAACGTAAACATATTATAAAATTTATTCATAAGCAAGGAATGTAGTATAGAGAATAATTATCATTTGTCTCTAGCTGAAAGAAACTCAGCTACAACATAAACATCTTTGAGAAATAGAATTCTGATTAAACCTAAAAAAATCAATGTCTATTAGATCTTTGTCGATAGATCGTTCTATTTGTGATATTGATCCTACGCGTGAGGTAATGCCGAACCGGTTAGAGAGAGTAGCGCCCACCATAGTCTTTAGCTAAGTTTTTCTCGAGTATTCATTTCCTCGAAGCAAAATTTTGGTAGTAATTCGTTTCTTTTTGAAGAATTTACGATGGACACTTTTCAAAGTTTATCTTGGAGACGAGGTTACCATGGAAATACCACAAATTCCACTGAGAAAGTGTGTGTGTGTGTTTTTCGTGTTAGCCTCCAATGTGCAATGAAACTGGTCTGTGAAGTCAGACCTGGTGAAATTGGGAAACTATAAATATATATCACAGAGTTATAGGAATCATAGAGTTAATAGATTCATTGCCAAAATGTCGACCGAAAATTGAAATGAGTTAAATTTAAAAATCAATAACAACACTAGAAAGACCACCTTTACTTTAGTAACCCCCAGAAATGCAAACGTCTTTAAATTTGTCAATTTTCAACTAAAGTTTTCTCGGGCCACATAACACCTGACATAATGAATCTTCGTAGGTTTACTAAAGTAAAGGTGCTATTTCCAGTGCTGGTATTGGTTTTTCACTCAGTTTAKTTTTAACTCATTCGAATTTGCGGCGGCCATTTTGGCAAAGGGCTTATTTCCGCTCCATTAACTAATGTAGGAATTGAAAAACAAAGATAAAGTTAGGGGTAAAGAAAGTCTATGCCTCGGAAAACACCTTGATTCATTTCGGTTTCGAGTTTTACGCGATTATGAACGCAAAAATGAGCTTAACATCGGAGTAGTGAATAATCGGAGTAAGATTAGTGAGATGAACTGTATTTATGAACGAAATTTGGTTTGGAATAAGACTTAAGTAAGTTCATTTACGGCTTACTTATAGACAGGATATCCTACAACATATACAACATAGTTTACCGCATTTTATTGTAACTATTGTGATTGGACGATTCCAGTCAGCTGGAACCCATTTCATTGTAACGGTATATCGAACCAGCACAATTTTAAAAAAATGAAAAGTGATACTAGCCCTAATGAAGGACTGAAAAAAAGTCCAAAGCCTTGTCAACCTTTTGACCTTCTGTTTAATCCCTTTTATCTCTTTTTTTATCACTTTTTTTACCACTCATGGAATTGGTGTATACTAAAGGATTCAGATAGCCGCTGGCTGTTTTGTTTCGATCAATTTTGTCATAAAATGCATTTCGTACCGTCGTATGTTGCTTAATGCACACCGGATTATACTCAAGCAAACGCAAACTCCATCTGCGTAAAGTCAACTGAGGTATTAGGGTAAGATCAATCTGATTGGATGAACAGTGACCTCGTGCATCAGTTGTGATTGGTCGAACGAATGCAGCCATTCATGCGCAATTACTTTGCGGTTTTCTTACCCGGTAAAGCAGAATGTTTTATAGATACGAATAGAAAGCGACAGGCAAGGTCCCCCTTACTAAAACGGGCAACACTTTGGAGGTAACTAAAACTGTTTATGTTTTGCTTAGGTTTTCCAGGGACAAATTTCAAATTCAGGTTTCAATGTGGACAAATTTCAAACGAGAGGCTATCGACTGATATATCACAGAGATATTTACTGAGGAGACAGCTATAAGACTGAAAGGGCTTTCCAATTGTGTGTTTTTTAAATCAAATAACATCAATTAACAATCTCGCAGAACTTACCGTATATGTGGTAAGGTATACTCTATTTAGCTTTAAAATGGCTTCCCACTGGGTAAACTCACGGTATATCGAAAGGGTTCCCAAATTTTTGTATTTCATAACGTATAATGCAAAGCATGCTCTACTAAAATATCACGATTTTCGGGTTTTTTCCTATAGTACACCTACAATCATTCGCAGTATTTTTTACACAAATCAAACCATCCTAGTTTTAAAGACATTCAAACGTATTTCAATTAGAATGAGGTTTTGCTTTGCATGCGGATTTTAAGGCCCAAAACACTAAAAACCTTTGTGCTTAAGGCCACTTAACACTAAAACGACTAGGTATGTTATAGTTAAGAGTGGTGGTTATCAAGAGTCTTGAGCGTAGATGCATTTGAGTGGGCTTTACAGACTATTCTCTAGAGAGAATGACCGATGCAGTAAGATAAAATACATAATTTTAGATCTTCATAAAACGAAATCTGGAAGTTAAAGATCTCTCGTAAGAGAGCAATCATGGTAATAGGGCTTCAAAAGTTTTCTCAATCCTACTTGATGGAAAAAGATTAGGCTTTTTTGTTCTATTTGCGCTCAACAACGAAGTAGAGCAGTCAACCAGCACTTAAAAAAACATATGTTTCGTCTGCAATTCCTCGGGGCTTTCCGCTGAGGACAAAATATAAAAATATAGAAAATTAACGAAAACCAATTTTTTAAGAACGAATGAGAGCACTTAAGAGATAGAATCGATTACCAAGGACTTATTACTCGAAGCAAATGCCTTAATAGCCAGAACCTTTAGTTTTTTTCGGACATAAAAACAAAATGTTTCCTATTTTCCGTTGATTTGCGAAGAAGTTTGTATGTTAAAATAATGCGCGGGCGGCTTGAAAATTGATTCGTCCATGACTACGGAAAACTTAAAATTCTTGAGACATAACGTGTTTCTTGAACTATTTTTTCTAAAAAAAAAAACCTATGTGAATAACAAATTGTTCGACGTTAAGGGAAAAGATAACTAGTCCGAACTTGAATACTAAATCCTTTTGGAGTATAAGGATGTTCGATACAACTTTTAAGATTTGTATCTCTGGTATAAATAAAGCACATTATATTGTATCGTATTTTTGACTCAAAGGAGGTAAAAACTTTTAAATTTTCATACAAGTCCCAAAAGAAAATGCAGCGGCGATTGGCATTTTTTAATTGCTGATTTTATCACTCCGACTTAAGACGTCTTTTAACTCTGCAAAACTTAAAGAATATCAAGATAGACGTTTTTAACTATAAATGTCCTGAAGGTATATTGTTACAAGAAAGTTAAAAATCAAAATTAGATTTCGCCATTATATATTGACGGGACCTGCTCAATATAGAGAAGATATTTCCTAGTATTTCAGGTGGACGAAGCCACGCAAAGACCCCAAGAAAAAATATCAACCAATATACCAATCAACCAAGTTATTATGCACCTACCAATGTCTTGCCCCAACGGGGGGAGCCCGGGCATACATGGGCTATTGACATAATGAAAACCTTGCCCATGACAGGGGCCGCTAGGCTTTTATTGACACAGGGGTCCCCCAGGGTAGGGCGTATTGACAGTTTGGTTAGAGAAAGACAGGGAGCGATTCAATTTGTTTGTTTTTTAGTTTTCTTTCCCGAATCAATTACAATAAGTTTCACTTTCAACGAAACTTCTCTGCTCCTTGTGAGGGGTCTAGTGTCAATTTCATCATGGCCCTTAAGAGGGGCTCATTGAAAATTTTTTTTCAAAAATGTCAATAGCCCCTGAGTATGCCCGGACTCCCCCCCGTTGGGGCAAGACATTGATAGGTGCGTTATAAATCGGTCTGGTAAACTAAATGTGCGATGTGAACAAAGTAAAGCCGATATGACTGATCTTCTACTGCATGAACTCTCCCAAGCAAAAACACTTCAAATAAAATGTTTTAGAAGCCGAGTTTGACGTACTGGCAATAAGTTCATGTTTTTTCATCATGTTTATCGCTTTTTTCTATAACAATCATCATTCATTACTATTACACCACGAAGAAAATAATACCATCACCAATACACAACAAACCCCTATAACTACTACCACCATACACTACCATCACCAATACACAACAAACCCCTATAACTACTACCACCATACACTACCATCACCAATACACAACAAACCCCTATAACTACT
>NW_022261557.1:74057-119600 GCF_009602425.1 Actinia tenebrosa
GCATTGTAATTGGCTGCAGCACCTTTCCCATTTTGACATCTCCCCTCACCCCTCCCCTCTTTGCAGCAATAGTTTGATTTCCAGATATGATGACTAATCAAAAGTTTCTAAGGCAGACATGCAAGGGAGGCAATATGAGTCAAGAATGTATAAAAAAATCATTTCACCTAAAATTGTCTCATTCTCATGCCTGTCTGCAATACTTTTGACAACTTTCATAATTCTATTATCATATATGAATCATAATATATTACTAACTTAGTAAAACAAATTTTTTGTAGGCAAAATTAGAGCATCACCTAATGCCTGAAATCTACAGCCGGGTTCAAGAGCATGTCAGCCGACCAGAAGATGATGCTAAATTAGCACGGTTTGGCAAAAACCTTGCGTTCTTAAGCCAGTCACAGTTTGGCATCAAACCTGAGTGCCAAGATATCAGTTTGTCACCTTACTACGCAGCCATTTCTGCTCTCAAGGCTTCTTCAATGTGCTTAATCCCAACCAGAAAGATTTTCCAGATAGTTAGAGCTGCAAAACTTGTGTTTGAAAATTTGAATGAGATAGCAGCACAAGATAATCGAAGTCCCCCTGGAGCAGGTGAGGTTAGAACTCTTGAGTGGGTCGACACTCCAGCCAAGAGGTAGAGTCTGTCTTGGGTGGGGCACCCTAGAGGGGCTATTCTTTATCCCCAAACCGATTGATCCTCTTGCATCCATCTTGCTACCATCCATAAAACCCCATTATGAATACTCAGTTATAAGCCCCCCCCCCCCCCCCCCATTTATAAATCCATCTCTGGTATTTCACATCTATGACATTGATGACACCTCATAAGATATTGAATTGAACATATATGAGAGAGAGAGAGAGAGAGAAACAAACAGACAAACAAATAATAATAACCATATTCTCTAATGAGAATAAGGCCAGGGCTTTTTGAGGATGGACCATAAGATAATTAAGAGGGGGTTGTGTAAATCCCCCAAAAAATATTGAGCAAACACTTCACCTACGAACAAAAAATATCAGGCAACCTCTTAAATTTTTTTGTAGGGCTTGTTACAAACAAAATTCAACATAAATTTCTGCAATCCCCCCCGCCATTATCCCCCCATTATGTAATAGTCCATCCCTTACCAGGATTTCACGGCAGGCTTCAAAATATTGATAACTGTTTGTTAATTCATTTGTTGCAGATGAGTTCATGGATGTTTGGGTGTACGTAGTTCTCAAGGCAAACATCCCAAAACTTGCCTCAACTGTTGCCTACCTCAAGAAATACTGCAATCCAAATCTGGCATTCACTGAAGCTGGGTACTACCTTTCTAGTGTAGAGTTTGCTTGTCAGTACATTCTTAGGCTAAATGAACATGAGTTTCCTGTCCATCAGGGCAAGAAGATTGACAAAATAGTAGTATGTGAACAAAGAAGATATCGACAGCTCGCATCAGAGGGGGCTTCAGTGTTTGAGGCGGTTTCCGAGAATGAATGGTTGAAAGGGTATCAGATGTTTGCTGTGAAAGAATGGCAGTTGGATCCATTGAGGTAGGTATAACATTGTCAATCTACTCTGACAGCTTCACCTTGCAAAGCCACAACAGTTTGAAAACCCWCAAATTTTATCAATATCCTGAAACAACCTCTGGGCTAATTAAGTCAGGGCACAGCTACATTAACTCACAGATTGAATTAGAATTTGTGTGAGGTCTTGTAATTTTATAATTAAGGGAGGAAAACTGGAGTACCCAGAGAATATAAACTATCAAGTCAAAGGTGGAGACCTAAAAACAATATGCAAGTGTGATAGCTAGTAATGAAACAAACCCCCGAGACCTCAGAGGTAAGAGGGAAGTACAATATAATACTGCTACACCACTCTCGATCCCCAAAGTGGAAACACATCACAAGAGATTATTGCTGATTAAAGTGTTGTTATTCCAGGTACTTCAGCACTGTCCTGGTACCAACTGATGATCAATCAGCCAAAGTAAAAGTGTCAGTCGTCAGAGTAAATAAAGAGGTTGTGTCAGCGTCTCAGCTGGAGTATCTCAAGTCCTGCTTTCTGGAGCCCTCAGCAGCACATGGCTTGGCATCAGTCAACACTCATCTTGGTAGCACAGTTATACTCTACTCAAGCAATGCTCAACGAAGTCTGACTCTTATTCCCATCAAAAGTGGTCAATATGATGAGGTAGAGGATAGTTTGAAGTGGTATTGTACACTTGAAAGACTAAGCTGCATCCAGCCGAGGAACCAAACTGTTCGTATGAACCCAGAAAACACTTCTACTGATACAGAATTAGATAAAAGTGGGGACACAAAGAGAAAGGTTCAAACACAGTGCTTGTCGTCAGATCTTACACTTTTGCATCTTCATAGTGAACATTCTGAACATGAAGGGCTCTTCGATAATTCTATAGGAATTACGGACAGCTTGGAAAAGAAAGAGCCAATGGATATCATAAGTACTGATTTTGTGTTGGATGCTGCTCAACACAAGAATGTGTTAGTCCAGAGTGTATATTATAATGATGAAGAGAAAAAGACTGCTAGCAATTTAATGACTGTTCTCCTCAACTATCTCTACATTCTTGGATATCTTAGCCACTTAATCGACATACCAGAGCCCTACTTTAATAATGTAATTGTTCTAGCAGTCAGGCACTTTCAGCTTGATTATAACTCTTATTCACCTGACGACACCCTCCCTACTAGTGGCCATCTCACACCTGCAACGCTGAAGGCCTTGACGGAACTTCTAAAAACAACCATAGAGAAGCTCAACAGACTAGGATTTCACTTTGAGGGAGAACTTCATTTGAGCCGTGAGAAGGAATGGATTGCATTTTCCAAGTTTGTTAGTCACTGTCAAGATTCCATGGTGATCAATATCCACATGAAAGGGGCGCTTGATAGACAAACAAGAGAGGAGATTGACAGATTGGTGGCTGATCTTCGATGTCATTTGACTTAGTGGTTTGTTTTCAATGTACAATTTTATTTACCAGTAATTATTTGACATCAAACATTTAAGTAGTGATTGCTTAGTCTCCTGATCACAAGCCAGGGATGAAGGCTTATGGCTAAAGCACTCATCACATAATCAAATTGGAAATTAGGAATTGATTTTTGTGGAGTGAAAACTGGAGAAAAAGTCCGACTCAACGCACAGGAGAGAAACAACAAACAACTCTACTCACATGATACAGAGCCTGGCTGGTGCTTCGCTGCATAAGATCACAAATCATGCCCTTGGAATTGCTTCATCATTGAAGAACTACTTTATCATTGCTCATCTACACCAACACACACTTACTGGCACTGAAATGTAACATTGAATATTTCTCCCTGAAAATGGAATACAGTCTGAAAGCTTGGAATTAAAAATAAAAAAGAGGTTGAAGCAGGTTTTTCAAATCAAGATTCGTTTGTACTCCTCTCTTCTCATTATCACCAAGCACTGAAATTTGACTGAGAAAAAGGACTAAAATAGGGAAAAAATTACACCCAAATACATAAATTTTGAGCAGAATTTTGTTAGGATTTACTCCATGTAAGATAAAAACACCATATGCTGCATATATATGTGAACTTTTATCTTTGTTTCTTGAAAATAACAAATGTTTATATATAATTATATATATATATGTGTATGTATAATTATTATAGAGCTACATACTTTAAAACAACCCCCAATGTACGCATGTTCGATCTTACAGCCTTTCTGCTTTTTTTTAGTGGAAAAGACTAAATATGGAAAAATTTAGTGATTTTACTTGGCCCTTGAAAAAAAAAAAGTAACTGTTGGTATAGTAACATAGTAGGAAACTCTAATTCCGTTGTTTTCTATTGTTTTACTTTGACTTTTAGTCACTAATAATACAACTTTGTTTAAGGGGCAAATAAAATCACTATTTAGTTAAGAAAACCTGTCAGTTGAAAATAATTTTTTGTATGGCAAAGTAAGTATGAACATAACACTAGAAGTGATTTCTTAATAGACAATATGCACTAAAAAAGTTTGCTTCACTGTTTAAATACTGTTAGTCAGTATAATGGACTGCTTCGATGATACAGCCGCCATCTTGCTGGGGGTYGGGGGACAAAGATGACTGAACATTATTATAGAGTTTTGCATGTTTGTCTTTCTTTTATGGCTAAAGGTGATCCATGTGCCATCTTAATTCTTCTTTTGTCGTATTCTCTTGTGGTGAGCTGTTAATATCAATCAAGGTCATTAATGTAACAGCTTTATTTGCCCCCTGGATGCCCAATAATGCCTTGCGATCCAAGATGGCTGCCATATCATTAAAGAAGTCAATTTATTACCAGTCATTGAAACACACACCAAATAAATACTTGGAAATTATTGTTGGTGTGCATTCCTGTGACTCGTTGTTAGCCGTCACGTTTGTTGACTTTAACAAAAGATTTGGTCTTTGTTCCTTTTGTCATATCAACAAATATTGAGGCCATGTCTTTTTATTTTGATAATAAGGAATGCAAGCCACTTATAATATGTATCTGCCATCTAATGAAGCAGAATACTCATCAGAATCTTTAATGCATATTGCCCAAGAATTTCAAACTTCACTGAAATCATTAGCTAGAAAACTGAGGAAAGAAATGTAAAATAGCAAGGTTATAGCATTCTCAGTGACTAACGTTTGCCATTTGCCAAAAACAAATGTATTAAAATTGAAAAATAATGGTGCCTCTTATAGTTTTTAAACAAATAAGTTAAGAACTCTGTCAAAATGAATAGCTAAATTATTGGTTACCTGAATCAGATTGGGTTTGAATTTGGTTTTTCAACCCATTTGACTCTGAAAAAGTGACCAATTTTATAAAGTTCTTAATTTACCAGTTTCATAATAAGTGACCCAGACAACAAACTTTAATAATATGAGACATCGACATCAGAGTTTTGGCTGCAGCTGTCAATCAAAATTTCAATGGTTAGAGTTGTTTTTTTTTCAGTGTGTAAAATAGAAATGCTGTTTCTAGGTTGTTCTCTGTGTCACTGAAAATTGCTGTAAAGATTATGATTTGTTCTAAGAATTTCTGAGAAAATATAAAGTTAGATTAAAAGCTACAGACCCTTTGCAAAGATCCAAGTCTGGAGGTCAAAGCAAAAGAATATTCCAAAATGTGTTAAGCTTATTAACACATTAATAAATCATTAGATATTTTTGTTGTGGACAATGTGAACAACTTCCAGCTAAAAATTTAACTTTATACAAGTAACTTACATTAATATTACAGTTAAAGTTAATCTACATTCTGATGGTGTAATATTTACTTCAGCGATATCATCTATGCATCATTGACTTCTGCTTTCAGCATCATCACATCTAGTTAATATCACTTTCTTTGCAGTTTGTCAGGGAACTATTTGTTCTTCTTGTTTCTTTTGTCTTAATCTTGAGTACATGATTTCAACTTGTTTATGTGCATGTCAAGAACAGAGACAGTTCATGATGCCATAGAAGTTCAAGTCATTAAGTAAACCTCTTCATTTTCATGTCTGAGCATTTTTAAGTACACAAAGTCACTGTGATTTTTTTATCCCTGCCTTTTTTTCAGGAACCTTTTTACTAACAATGAAATAACTTAGAACCACAGCCAGTCGTAGAATAAAATATATCTCAGCAGAGAACTTGTCAGCATAGAATGGAACACTCATTCAGTTGAGCTATTTTCTGATTTTGGTTTCTTTGTGTCAGCTGGCCAGATTCTTGTTCGAGGGCTTCCCCTCATGGGACTACTGTTGCATTCCCTGTCTTCACGTAACCCATTGGCTGATGCATCAAACTGGACATTCTCAAGGCTACAATAATAGAGTATGAAAACTTTTGATCAATCTTTGTGCTTGATTTGCAAGTACTTCTGCCGTTTGCAAGCAACATTAAATCGTGGTATGCATTGATACATCAAGATACATTACACCACGTTAATTGATTGGTAATACATGTTAGTATATATATGAAGGTGCATGGGAACTGTGCTCTAAGGATTGGTTTGATTGACAGTAGCCTACTGACGATAAACCTGCCTCAACTTTTGCCTCAATCAGCATGTATCAATGAAGGCACTTGTAATCTAAAAATTCAAAAATAATTTTTTTATCTCCTTAGCAAAGGCAGTAATCCAATATTTGGCTTAAGGAAGAAAAGTTAATGTTCTGCATTTCATTTGCCTCTAAATAACGTTTTCTCAACTAGGTCTAAAAGACCTGTTTCAAAAGATCTCAATATCAAGTGACTAACTTTCTTTAAGAAATATTTACGAAAAGTTCCACCATAAATTGTTGCTTGCAAACGGCAGTAATGTCAAAAGTAATAACATAAAATAACACAAGAGGCAAGAGAGAGAATATTAGTCATTAGTAAATATCAATGTGATCACATGACTAGAGACGTTAGGTGCAAATGACAAGTTGAAATTTGTTGACAAAACAACAAAGGCATTATCTGCATGTAGCTTTCATTCAATGACAAAGACTACAGTTAGGTTAAGTCGATTTAGTTTGATCAATTAAACTTGATATTTTAATCACATTTTGGGGTTATGATATATAAACAGCTATTTTCCAAACTTTTATGGTTATAATTTGTATTCTTTTAGATACAAAAAAAGAAAATTATGTCATAGATAAGTTAAAAGGAGGTTTAATTTTTCATTTTCCAAGTCTTAGTAAAGTAATCCTAGATTCCATAAATATTAGGGTTTTTAATATACAATCAAGTGATCACATGTTTTGGTTAGTGAAGGTTATAACAACTGGACAATAGTTCGCATGCAAGGTCACATTCATGCTTTAGTTGGTTATAAAGTTAGGGATTACAAAATGCTTCTTCACATACATTTATTTGGAAGTGGTTGGTGTATATGTACTTACTCGCACGGCCATACTTTACTCACAGATCTGTCAGCCTGATTACAAGAACAGAAAATAGTCTCAATTTGTCTTTAAGTTTGTCAATCCTAGTTATAAACTAGGCTACAAATGACAACACATTTACTTGCACACAAAAAACAATGCAAAACTTTAAAACATTATGCACTCCACTTGCTCAAGTATAAATCATAAATTAGGTAGCTTTTAACAAATAGTATTACCATAAAAATTAACTCTATAGATTTAAGTAACTAAGTCAACTTTATATTCATCCGGAGTGTTTAGATAAGTTTTAAGTGAGTAAAATTCAAGAGTCTTACTCCACCAACAAAACCCTTGGTAAAACATCTGAGTGGTTTTTTTTTCTGGCTGACCAAGAGTGAATTAAAAATTAATTTTACTTTTTAACTTCTGCAACATGCATCAAAGCTGACAGGGAGTTGAAGGTCATCAGCTGGTTTAAAATCCAGGAAACATTAGAACTCAGTGAAAATCACCAGTGGAAACAACACAGGAATAAAACTCAAAGTTATGTTGTGAAGTATTTCACATTTCAGAACTTCTACTTTAGAAATTAGAACAACAGAAATGACTGCTACATGCAGGAATGCCCTTGAAAAAAAAACAGTTCTACATTGGCTACAAAACCTTAGAGTTGAACATTTTTTGATGATATTTGTGCTTTGAACTGAGTGAAAGAAAGTGCTCTGAAAAATTAGGGTTACTACTAAGATATTGAGGCAAAATGTTTAGCTGAAGTTGTGTCACAGGAATATTGTTATCTGTTTAAATTGTTGAACACATTAAATTTAATACAAAGTATTTTTTTATCAAAACTAAAAGGTTACAAAAGATGCTTATATTTAATATCAAAAACATAGTTCGAATTCTTAGAGAGTGCATGTCAACTGAAGCAGATAGTGTAAAGAAATCTCTATATTAATAATGTTAACACAGCTTTGAAGCCTTGTTAGCCAGATGTCAAATATTTCAAGAAAATGTAGTATATTTTTGTGATAGAAATTTTCACGTTACTTATATTGCACAGTTGTCTGAACAAGAAATTTTACAGATTTTAAAACATGATGTACAACTTGTAGCACTAGTGTAAGAAGGGGGGGAAATTCCCCCTCCCACCCCCTCAAAAAAGTTTGCTTCTGGCACCTAAATTTATTTAATTTATGCAGGATTCCTGTAGATTTGGTGGGCAAATGATACACTGCCCTCTCTAATTGAGACCTCTCTATGACCTCTGACTTTGTCTTTTTAAAAATGCTGCAGGCTTTAACGACACAGCAGATTCATGAAGGACTGTGAAAATGTTTATGAAGACCAGGAATCGTATCCTTGACAACAACCTTGACTGTATGATCAGCATTCTGATTGGTTGATTGATTACTGATTTCTTCAATGTGATTGGTTAACCCAAGGCAACAATGCTTTACAGTCATATGTCTACTCCAATATGGATATGACCAATAATACTAGTCCTGATAGATTTTAAAGAACTCATGTTGTTAGATGTTAATATGAACAAGATTAACGATGCTGCTGCCAGGAACTAAATGAACTTAATGACAAGTACAGGATTTTTTTTTTCAAAAAAATTTTAAAGCAGACAAAATAACAATTTTTAAAGAAAATGGCATTATCATCCATACTAGGTAGCTGAACTCTTTGGAAATAAAAGCAACAAAAAAAAAAGATTCAAAGCTCATATTTTGCAACACCTTATAATACCTAAGTGAAATAATCCCAACTAGATGATAGTGAAAGCATAGTATTTACCGTGTAATGAGTCTCTCATCCTCATCACCAAATTCCCCTCCCATAAGTGATGGCTCCCCAACAACCATAACATCTTGACTTGCCAGAGTAAAGTTGGCTGCAGTAGGAGATTTTTTCTTCGATGTGCTGTTTCCAGATGATGTTGGTGTAGATGCGTTGGGTGTGGACGAAGATTTTCGTTTTCTTCTTGTTCTGGTAGGACGACTTGTTTCTGAATGGGTAAAAATAAATTACTTTAAAATACAGACAAGCAGGAAAAAAGTTCTTCTTTCAGAGGGTCCAACTGCAGTAGTCTCACAACATGTCTGCTTTCCATTTCTGTGACCCCTGTTCCAAATCAACAGGTGGTTTCCAACAGGTCTGTGAAGAAAACTCCACATATATGTATACCAGTTATACCAGTCATATTTACCTTTGGTGGGTGTACCTGGTGTAGTAGCTGTGGGTGGCCACATCATCTCTGCTTGATATTCTATAGAAAATAAATTCCATTAGTTCCGAGTGTTGTGTAACCTCTATGCAGTATTGCAAACATGCTTCATGGCTAAATAAATGAAGCTGGAAAAGCTGATTCTAGGTCCCTGTTTATATGGGAGGAGAAGGATCCTAGAACTAGAAACTTCCTTGCAATATTTAACAATTATTCGCCAAAGGCGAAGTGAATATATTCACTGAGGCTGAGGCAAATAATTGTTTTAGTATAAATACACAGGTGATTCTTTCAAAGAAAAAAAGAAAAGAAAAAAAAAGAAAAAAAAAGAAATAAAAGAAGATAAGATATTTTTTCCAGTAACAGCAACAAAGCGGCTGGCCGACATTGTGGATTATTGCTGGAGGTGATTATTGTGTTATAGTGCGAGTTTCTTGACCAATCAGCGTGCGAGATTTTAAATAATCACCTGTGTATTTTTACTAAATAAATATAATATATTTTGACTATATATTGAGCACAAACCTGAACCAAAAAAAAGAGAGAAAAAAAATAAAGAAAAAAGAAAAAAGAAAAGAAAAACAAACCTGGTGGTGCACACATTCTTTGCCATCTTTGAAAGAGTGTTGATTTAAGGCAGTCTAAAGAGAAATGAAAAATCTTAAGTAGTCACTATGAATGATTGAATGAAAGAGAGAAAGATTAGTTTATAGTCTCTGAAATAATGATTAGAAACATTATGCCAAATATCTAACACTACAAACCAGCAGACTATACACATTAATTATTAAGTAATGCTTTTATACTTGTACTGGTCTTGATTACCTTTTGAATTTGTATTTGAATAAACATAAAAAGAAAGGAAGAAACAAAAAAGAATTGAAAGACATGGTGAAGGATAGAAAGATAGATGGACTCAAGGAAAGAAAAAAAAGGAATAGAAAGAAAGAGATGAATGAAAGGAAAAGACAAAAT
Source organism: Actinia tenebrosa (assembly GCF_009602425.1). The sequence goes on from NW_022261557.1 coordinate 84,152, forward strand.
AGAAGTAATGGATGAATTATGCGTGGGCCTTCGTACAGTACATTTAACCCGGATACATTTTGTTGCAAAGCTAGCTGACCAAATAAGGAATGTAAAAGCTTGTTTGGTAGCAAAAAGTATAGACCCCTTGCATTGATTTCCTAGACGAATCGTTCTGGGGGACAAAACAATAGGCCATCTTTTCTTATGTAAAAAATACATCAATTGCTTTGTCCCCTAGAACATTTCCTCTTGGGACTCAGTGCAAAGGGTCTACACGAATACATTAAATGTGGTCATAATTTGTTTTGCAAGTCGCACTGTAACTCTGAATGCAACAAAGGTCCTACCCTTCCCTCTAGTTTTCTTTTTTTTTTTAATACCTCCATACGTATCCTCTAAAATGATTTACCAATACATACTAACTAATATCTAACTCTATTTGCTTACCTCTGGGACTCATGTTGTATGTCTTGTGTCTGGACATGAGCTCTTGCATTGGTTCTAAGATTACGCATAGCTATAAACCAAGAACCCATAAATATTAATAATAATAATAATAGTAATAATAACTATTTGTATAGCGCCTATCCAGAACTGCTCTAGGCGCTAAGGAAAAATATATGAGAAATAGTAATTACAAATTAAATTCTAATTTAAACAAATGAGTTTTAAGAGATGACTTGAAGGACGAAAGGGGGTATTCCTAAACCGCGAAATAGAGAAAAAGTGAAATAGCGGAAGGAACATATATATAGAATGAACAGTATAAATAAGGAATACATTTCGTTTCGATTTCAGGCAAAATTGTTATTTCATGTAGATGTTTACGGTGTTTACGGGAGAAGAATTGGATTTGTGGACATGCTGTCCAAAACCTATCTAAAACACTAAAAATATTACCACAATTCTTACCCGTAAGTAGTTTAGAGTAAAGTTTGTCATTCCATTTCTTGTTACATTCTTGGCAACCTGCTCTATCATCCCAGGTTCTTGCATTACTACTAAGTTACGAGGGACCATTTCTCGGTGTTGTTGTACCGTGAAATGCCAGTTACGTATTCTCATAATATCATCGAAAGTAAACTCTAAAATTAATCTTCCTTCTGTACAAACCTAAAAAAATAAATTTGTGAATCCAAAATCATTCCTACATATAACAGCAATTCAAGAAAAAAAGTTAGATAACCCTTCAAGAACATAGTTTTAACACACTAAATTTATTGGAGTAAGCACGGCTCAATAAGTATGATGATCAGTATGCTGTGCAGTACTACCTGCTAAGTGTGAGGTCCACAGTTCAATCCCCCCATAATCTCACACATTAGTTTTAACTTCTTTGTAATCCCTGTTAGCCTTATGTATCCATTGAAGAAAAACCTGGATATCCTGAAACCATCTCTAGGCAGATCAAGGTCAGGGCATGGCTAAATCATAGATCAAATCGGAATCTAGCTTGTTAGATTTTGTAAGGGAAGAAAACCAGAGAAAATCCCTTGAATCAAAGAAGATGACTAATATACTCTGCTCACATTTGATGTCCATTCCAGAAACAGAATCCAATATCCCAGTGGTGATAAACTAATGTACTACTGCTACCACCTTTAATCGTTGAAAGTCCCTATTTACTCGTTTAAGTGCCGCCCCCGATTAAATGCCACCCTCAAATAAGCGCCCCACCAAAAACCAAAATTATTAATAAGCGCCGTTCTTGAATAAGTGCCACTTTTATCCTTACATAATTTTTTTAAACGGTTGTATTCACTTTGTATTAAACCATTGGTTACACAAATAATAATGATAAAAAGGCCAATTATGCACCGTGAAAAGATGAAAAAACTGACATTTCGGATGCTAGTTCTTCGTCAGAGTAAAAGAAAAAGAGGTTACACATTATGTATATTATGGTAAACACATTTTTTGAAATAAGCACCAAATAAACGCCGCCCTCAAATTAACACCACATATGAAACCCAAAAAAATTAATAACTTAAACGAGTAAATTTGGTACCTACATTGAAGCTCGAGGAACTACATTGACTTCTAACAAATTTTTTTGTAGCTAAACCTCACTCGCTGCTGATTAAACAACACAATTTTTTACAACATACCTTAGTATAAAACGGCTTTATATGACTGGTCACCATTGTAGTATTCTCACAGTCTAATGTTATTGTAGTATTATGATATGATTCTTTAGGTTGTAAAAGATGGTAATACAATTCTGTAACACCGCCCTCGAATATGCTTCTGAAATAACGTGGAATTAATGTTCTTCCAATAGCTGTTGATTAAATGATAAAACTGGAATTTAAATACTTTCTGAACAACCAATAAAACTTCTACATTTTTTTTTCAGTATTCAGTAATTAATGGGAAAGAAAGTGGATTTACTAAATTCAGGAACTGGGAATGGAATGGGAAATAGAATGGGAATAGAAGTTTCTGAAACCCCTCTAGGAAGATTAACACAGGTTTGGGGAAATCATCACCAGGAATAAAGGCAAAATATTTTATTCTTAAGACAATGCATTCAGGGTTTTTATTAAGTTTAAAAAAATAATAAAAGATTAAGAACTAACCAAAACATCCTGGTAGAGTTTTCATTTAGCCCCCCCCCCCCTCCCCCCACTTTTTCCCTTTTCTCATACTAGTCTCTTATATTTTCCAATTTTAGCACCCCTTCTAGCTTCTTAGGGTTGTCTGTGGTCCTTGATTTCTGACCTTGGCATTGTGGAGGAAGAGATGGTCATTTTTTTTATTTTTATGCCTGTCACATTTGTTATTACTTACTGTATCTTTTAGGTCCATCTTCTTGACAAAAGTTAAGTGTTAAAGTCGCATCTTCTTCAAAAAATTCTGTTACAAAGCTATCCCACCATAAGTTATCACTTTCCTAATAACAAAACAAAATAAAAATTAATGTAGGAAATCCTAAATGTATTTATGTTCAAGGCAACATTCAACAAGATTTGAAGAGGAGTGCAAAATCTTGGTACACCACATTCAACAAACCACACGAAAGATTAATTTTTGTCCAATCAAAACAATAAAATTGTGTATACGAAAAACACAACAGTTTCACAGTAGCAGTTTTTTTAGTTAACAAATCTTCTGAGAGCAAGATCTATATCTCCTTTGAGTAAGTTTATTTATTTGGTCACCTCACTCAAAGTGAAAAGTGTAAGCTGTAGAGACTTTAAATTTACAATCTGAGTCATGAAGAAAAACATTAGAGAGAAAAATGAAGAGGTAAAACAAGAGGGAAGTAACCAAAGCTACTATGCATCAATGTTGTTTACATGAGAATAAATATACTGAAATCAGAGTGTTAAAGTCATTTATATAAGAACAGTTTTAACTGAGTTAGTTATAAAATCAGATCTTGACGTAAATGTACCCCACGAAATATGCAAATCTAAGTTGAACTTCTTGATTCTTTGATAAGGAATTTAACTTCCTAACCTAAAAACAAGACATCAACATGTGCTACAAAACTAATTCAACAAACATAAAATATGCCAAAACCATGACAAAGACTTCTATAATATATACCCAAGGTATAGATAGCAATTAATGAGGGAAATATTTGAATAAAATAAAACTTCTTGGCTTGAAGATATCTTTTACACAATATTTGTACATGCATGAATATGACCTCTAGGATTAACTCATGAAATGTATGTATATAAATTTATAATTTTTACATTCAACTGCTGTTTGAAAATATTGTCACTTTTTATTGATAACCCCTGAATTCTATGATAATATTTCATTTACAGGTTTTAAAACATTACAAAAGTAACCTAAATAATTTGCTCAATAAACTGAAAATCCCTTGTCTATTTATATGTTAAATGTTAAGTTTTAGGGTAAATATAAAATTGGAAGAGAATTTAAATAAATGATTGTGGTAATGCATAATAAAGTTAGCACTGCAATTTGTCTTTTTATTCTGCTTATTTTACTGGAAAATAGACACCACCATGGTGTAGGTAACTACTTCAAAGCATCATCTCAGATTCTTATCATGATCTACTCTACCTTTGACCCTCTAAGTTCAAAACATATATCATAGTTACATTCTTTTGGGTACGATCTGTCTTATTTTGAAATGTGTGTTTTGGTTTGGCTTGCAAGATGTCAAATCGAGAGGGGAAATCTTTAGTCCTTTTGAATTCTTTGAATGCTTTATAAGGACTTAAGGGCTAGACGTGTGACAATGTCCATGCCTAATAATAATAAGTACAGTTTAAATGGTAAAATACATACATTAAAATGCTAGGTTTCATAACACAAAATTTGTTGTAAAATTATTACTATAAACTGAAAATTACTATCATTTGGGGTGATAAATTCGAAGAAACTAAAACAATCTATTCAAGCCTGGAAGTATTTTGGTTAATAGTATAATAAACATGGTTTTCCTTCAACAAAGTGAATCAAATAATGCTGAATGAAAACCTGGATGAAAGGATGAAGGTTTGGTAGGAACTGAAGCTAGAACTACTTCCCATTTAGAGGCAATAGAGTGGGAGAGACTTTTCAAAGCCTAGCAAAACAGCTGTCTATCTTTTTTTCTAAGGAAAGCAGTCATTAGTATTCAAATAAAAGAAGCCAAACGCTAAGAGTCTTTTAAAGCATGCAGATGGTCGATTGTTGCTTCATACATAGATAAATAGCCATCACAGCTTCCTTACTTTTAATACTGTCTGAAAAAAGTCAAATGAACACTTAAAAATAATGTCCAAATACACTGCTAGATTCATGCCCCTTGATTACCACAATCACAAGTGGCTTTTTTGACAGTGGAATTGTCCAATGATAGTGAAAATAGACACCGAAACACACACACATCCACATACACCTTAGGAAGTAGAGGAGGACAAAGCTTAAACAAGAAAGGTAATTTGTTCTTCCAACTATGAAATTACTGCTAGATGGAACATTTAGGATGCTTGTTTGGTCTGGTTTAGTAATGTGCTTCAACGCTGTCAAAAAGGATTTAGAAAGTCAACAGTACGAGAAAATGGGAGGAGAAACGAAAGGGACAAATCGAAGGACAAAATAGTAGTTTGTAGTGCACCTGCCAAGATTGTATTCTCTTGTTTCTCGTAATTCATATTTTTACATCAGTAAAACTACAAACCCCAGACACCCACCACACTGACTATTACTATGACTGTCTTTCTCCACACAGCAATCAATAGGAGATTCCATTTACGAGGAATTTTTTTGTGAGAAGAAATTGCATCGAACAACAGGTGCACTACACAAAGGTGCTCTTCTTCGACCGCGACAGGTTCGAACTGTGAGCTTTGAAAATCATGCTTCCAGACTCACAGTGGAAGAAAAAGATATATATTTAGAGTAAGAGCTTCACATTGTTCAAAACAGAGTCGTTCTACTTTCTAGTTTAGATACGTAAAGCCGAAAAATGTAGGACTACGAACGGTGAATGAATATTTGCATGCTCTACTCGATCGGTCATTCTATCATCGAGCGAAAGTCCCCCATATGCCTTTAAACATAAACAATATCACAAGATGAGGTGCGATGGGAATGCGGTCACAGCCACAAAGATCTCAACCAGCCAAGCAAAAGGGCTACCTACCTCTGTCCTCTGCTGTAAGCGTCTATTTAGCTCGTATATCCGAATATCGGGGTGTGTATAGTAAGGCGTATGGCGCCTGAAACAAACAAGAACAACATTTGTAAACGTTTGAAAACTGACAAATTGGTGCGTTTGAACATTTCTCGAACGCTTGATCAAGCATTCGGATTAATTTCGAGGGCCTATATTAGGCTAGAGCTTAGGTTTGGACAAAATTGAAGGAAACTATGGGGTATAAGGTGCGTTCAGTCATTAAAGAGTGAAAGAAAGAAGAGAATCTTACAAGGTATCCATAATATATTACCCCGTCGAATAATTCGGGCTAGGAAGAGGTATGCTAGGCATTCTCCAAGATCGTGCGTCTGCCGTTTTGGAGTCCACAATGCCAGATCCTGGAAGCTTTAAAACTTCCCAGGAATACTCTTCGTTCTTGTAATTGTAGTCTTTAAAGCGGTTCGGGCTCAACCAAAGGTCTTTCTTGAATCTGAATAAAGCGAACGGTGGAAAGACAACAAAAGATCTAATTAGAATGACAAAGAGCTCCAGTAACCCCACGCATACTGAATTGCGCATTCGAAGCAGCACTCGTCCCCTGCCAAATATTCCGGCCACAAATAGTCAAGGTACAATTGCTCCGAACCTGAATTTGGGATCCCCGAAAAAAGCTCTCTCTCGTTGCCAGTTTTTGTAGTATGACATTTCGCGGAGACCAGGACAAGACGCGTGCAAGACGATCAAAATTTATGACTGAATTTTTGCCGAGGTCGTTCAACAAATCTTCAGGGCATTTCCACAGACTTGGGAATAGGTAGACAAACCGTCAAATACTAGGCTTTAGAGGAGCATAGCTTTCATAGTAGCTGAAAAATGGTCGTTCAAAGAACCCACGAGGCCATTAAACTCCCAGAAAACAATGCAAACATAGACCTTTCGATCGCAGTAAACTCGGATTTCGACATTAGCTATCAACAAGTAGACTGTCGTTAACCAATCGCTAGGCGTCATTTGAAAGGCTATCGCTCTCAATACTCAGCAGATCTCACCTTTGAGTGGCACCATTCAATTTCGCCTAATCAAAGGGATAGTTTTTCTCCATTTTGGTGTAAAATTCAGCTCCCTAGACCGTGTAGTTGTTGTTAAAATCAAGCGCCCAAAACCCAAGAGTCCAACTCATAGCCCACCCGCGTCGTGACCGACCAGTGTTTGTTGTTTGCTCGATTCTTATTGGCCCAGACTGAACCAATAGGAGGTAAGCGGGAAAATAAATATTCCGGATGAATCTTAGCGAGGGGTAACGAAAAATTGAATAAATCACCTACTCTTTGTTCGAAAAGAAAAAGAAAAAATAAAGAAAAAATAAATATAGCCTTTATAGCGATTTCCTTGTTTGATTTTATTTAAATTGTTTTGGCTTTTTTTGGTAATTTTCCAAGTTTATTCTTTTAGTACAGATAAAGAGGAATTTCATGAATTCCAAGAACGAATAAACTTGGGCGGATTTGGACGTAAAATGACTGTCGTGTTTGACCTTCCATCCCCTCTTTCAAAAAAAAACAATTTTTGCGTTTTCTCATACCGAGGTAGAATTTTTCTGCTTTATCGACCGAAAGAAGCGCGGTAGAAAAGATTCACTTCCTTGAGCGCTGTTTACGGAATCGTCGTGACGGAATTATACACGATTTTTTCGTCAGAGTCAGTGTGTTTAATATGAAACAGTGATAAAAATCAAGGCTTAAATATTTCTGAAATATTTCTCTAATGAGATTTGTCTTTTGCCTTCTCTTTTCCTTTTTTAAAGCAAGGAAAAGCGATAGAAAATGACTTTAAGTTTTTAAATCTTAACAAATAAAGTGCTAAGATCAACTCGTTCTGGCCTCGAAAACAACGGGAGATCCCCATTTTTATAGAATAAAAAGCGTATAGCATAAATCCTCTTGAAATTCCAACTAAAATTCACTATTTCTTAAAAATTGAATGCTAAGATTCACTGAATTCAGTTAAGAGTTGTTTTTGGCAACCATAGTTTATACAAAAGTCTTCCTGAATCCAAGCTTGAACGGAACTAACATGCTGCATATTTCAATTGTTGTTTTCCCTTCCTTTTATTCGCTTTTTCTTTTATTCGAATTTTAACAACATAAACTCGCTGACAATCATCTCAACTGAACCATAGCCTAGCTACTATGACTGAACTAAGCCATCACACATTTTTTATGCGAGTAGAATTTTCTCCGACAACTCCTATTTTGCCTCTAAAAGCATTGTCATCTATCGCGAAGATCATGATCAGATCTTATTATAAGTTAAAATTTGAATTTTTGTACGATTTCCCCTTATAATACTAGATTCCAAGCTTCATAAATACAGATACTCCCCTTTATGAAAAACGTAAAGACCATAAATGCATTATATTATTTTTCCTTTTGTTTGGTTTTTTTTTCTTTCCATAATTACTATCTGCGTCAGCAGTGACGCGTTTCTTCAGTCCTACTTCACTTCTTCGAGAAGACATACACTTCTGTAAGATCGTACGCAGTCAGCCCAAAACTCTGACCTTCGGGATCCAAAAACTTGCCTCCCGATAGCTGTGTGTCTGGAATAGACTGTTGGAACTTTATTTCGACCTAAAAAGGTTTAAAAAACGAAAATCTTTACTATTATAGATAGCATTTGCTTTGGAAAAGTGAGAGTACAATTTTTTGGGGGGGGAAAACCTTGAAAAATAAACGATTTTTATGTTAACTTTTGAAGCAAATAACACTAAAAAAAGATAGCGTAAGCTTATTAAAGAATAAAGGCTTGAAGTTCTCCATGGTTGCCATGACAACGACGACCAAACACTCTTTTTTTCTCGTGGTTAATCGTCTTTATATTACCAGCATTATCATCATCCAAAACTCATCTAGATCAACCAAATCATCCACGTCCACGATAATTAACGTCAAAAACGAATCATTTAAAAATAATAGATATCCACTTTCTAAAAATCATCATTTTTACTCCGCTGGTAGTCCTGGAGAAAATAAAGAATTTCATGGCTCTGAGGACGATGGCCTTTCCCAAAACATTAACTAATACCACCAGCAAAGCACAAAACAAATCATTAAAAGTCAAACAAATAAAACAAGCTTCGTACAAAACACAGCAAACCACAAACCAAGGTCAAACACCACCACAACCAGAAACGGAGGCCATGATGAACGACCATCTTGGAACGACACGAGAAATGTTAAAACTACAGCAAACAAACCACTCCTACTTAACCACAAAACACCACCATATCTTTCCACAACGCTTAATACGAACGAAAATACTTTAATGCTGGATTACAGGTTTTTTTTGAAATGATCTCTTTTCGTGAGACAACCAGTCGTCAGTCAGACTTATCAGGAACACCCTAGCTGCATGTCTTCCGGTACAACACCTTCTTTGTTGATTCGATTTTTTTTTTTTTTTTTTCGTAGTTTTAATCACTGAAGACGTAAGAGTGTCCCATGGTGATTATATCAATGCACGAAGCTCACCAACGTCGAGGAAAATGTATTTCATTGCTAACTGACAGGTTGAAAGGAGACGTCTTCAAGACATACTAGAAATCTCCATTGAATATTTGACTCACCTTGGGACTGTCACCGCCTGTGAATTGCCAAACACGTACAAAGGTGTCTTCTGATACGGACAGCACCTGTGTGAGACAAGAATTAAGAGAGGGTTATTATTGAATCAAATCGAATAAAAAATGAGGTGTTCGTTTTCCTCTATTTAAATTTTATCCAGCATGCGCTACGGTTGCTTAGTAACAAGAGTGTGTTTAAGTCTGGCTTATTATATCAGGCTTCGTCGCAATTGCTTTTTTTGCTTTCTTGAATTGGATAAGATGTTAGTCAGTTGATCATTAGACAAAATCCGCTCTAACGTGTACGTGCAGTAAGTCAGTACAATCATTATTCACAGTAGTTTCAAAGAAAGACTTTTCAAGGTCTTTCGTTGGAACATATTAACTATGATAGGAAAACTGCGAGAATCGGTTATTTTTGTTAGCGTTACTCGTGTCTCGCAATGATAACTGCTGCAGACAACAAGATCGCACTACTATCTCACGCATCTTGCAACCAAAACACAGCGCGCAATCACATTCCATTGACATGTGTCATTGAAAACTTTGTGTTTTTCCATAGTTTTTCCTCCCATAACTATGTTTTTTTTCCGACAATGTCTTGATTGACGGCCACCAAATCACTTTTTTGCCGCGAGAGAAAATCGTACGATTTCGCGCGTGATCAAGAAGCGTCGTAAAAGTTTATAGGCTACGAAAGTAGTACACTTCCACAAGCACAGGACATCACGCAACAACATCACACACCAAGTCATATGTATGCGCACCGTCTAGGTGATTTCGTATGACAGAAAAAAGGGTACGATTCATGACCGTGACAGCAGTGACCTTGCAAACTGAATTCATTTCCGTACCGTAGCCGTGTCGTGTGTGAGTATTTTTTGCAATGTCCTCAACACAACAAACCGCCGCACAACGACATCATCAATGTAGAATTCTGAACGTCATTTTGAGATTTAAATTGCATTTCATTTAGGATTTATAGCTTTCTACAACGTATAATCCCAGGGTTTTCATTAAGGGTTGAAGATCGGAGAATGCTCTGATAGCTGAACAAAATTTTCCGGCTTATACAACCATGATCTTCTCCTCTGATTTCAAAACCAGCCAGGACTCTCTGGCGAGTTCATGAACTTCTTTATTTCAAAACGTATTATATAAACCCTGAATCCCATGTATTCAATGGATTTATGCGAAGCTAACATGGAAATACAAAAGAAATGTCGAGAAAAAGTCGAATTCAATCGAGAAAAAGTCTGATTTTATGTATAATTTTTCATGTTCGCCTCGCATCCAAGATCATTTTTAGAGGGGTCTATAAAGACATAAAGCCGGGTCAATACTACAAGTAACCTACCAATCCGCTCTCCTCAGCAACGTCTATTGCATTAATCCATTGAGCATGTGCACAAATTTCGACTATAATCTTGCCAGAAGCTAAATTGAATATTCTTAGATGTCCAGTGCCATAACCTCCTATTATATATTCTTTATATATTGCAAGTGATGAACAAGGAAAGCTGCAAGGAAAAGGTTAAATATGAAATCAAATAATTTATGAGGATTTTGAAAAGAAAATTAGCTGGGTGGAAAGCAAATCTTGGCACAACTGCTCTCTTTAAGTTCAGGGTCATGTGACACCCTATTGGTTATCCAACCTCTAAAAGCTCCTTTGAGATACCTTCCAGAATCAGAATCTCATCCCACAACATTCCCTTGAGTATCATTCCTTTCTTCACTGGTAAGTAAAGGAAATTAACTGATGAAATAAGACATTGAGAAATATTTTGCCAGAAACGCTTAGAAGCAGGCAAAAACTTGGGAAGTTACAGAGATATCAGATATGCTGGAATCACTATTATTTTAGAGGAAAAACGGAATTTAATATTTCTTGATCCTTAGTTATAAAAACACTTTTGAATCCATCTTATCTACAATCGAGAAATTCCTTGCCAAGTAGTGTAGGAAGCATTTTCCTTCCAGTATCAGATCCAGGGGTGGTTCCATGGGTTCCATGGAACCCCCCTTTTGTGAGATCTCCTGAAGCCGAAGCCAATCATGTTCTTTATGCTCATGACAATGAAATTGGAACCCCCCTTTGTGAAACAAATCTTACCAGCTTTTTCTAGGTGGTGGCCATTTTGGAACCCCCTTTTCAAAATCCTGGATCTGCCACTGTCTTCACTAATAAAGGCCCTTCTGAACTACTCCAAGGGTTTTACATTTTGTTCCAACTTATATTTATCAGCTTTAATTTATCAAACAATAAAGGTCTTGATTGAAAAAGCCAAACATTTTAGCATCTAGGAGTTATGGAGGTGGAACAAACAAGAAAACAGTTCCAAAACTGCAGGTTTGATTCCTGGACTCTGCATCATATGTGAGTCGAGATCCTTGTTTATTCTCTCTCTTGTTTTGAGGACTTTTCTCTAAGATCTCTGGCTTTTCCCCATCTGCATAAATCAACTTATAAATTCCAATTTTGATCTTAGGGGATATTTTTGATTGGGCCAAAAAAGATGAAGCCAACCCAACTCACCCAAAACCATCTATTTTTGAGAGCTGTGTGAAGTGTCCACCTGCCTGCCAGACAATCATGTGACCTGTTTCATCTGCTGACACCATTTTAGTATCCTTGGCAACAAGGTCGCAAACAGATACAACATGACTGCCAAGGGTTTCTTGGAGCTTGACACCAGTTCCATGAGATGGAACATCGAAAACCATGATCCCACCATCTGAGCAACCTTAAATAAAAATAATGGTATTTGATTAAAATTTTTATCATTTCAGCATCCTTATCTTGTCTTGGTCTCCTATGCAGCCACTATGAGTGTCGTTACTGATGCTGCATGACAACACTAATAGTGGCTGCATAGAAAAATAAACTTGTCTTAGCAAATTTTGTTTTCAGAAAATTTAAGCTCATTTCCTTCAGAGGGGGATATATGACAGACTCTCATACCATTCTTAAGTACCATTATGATAAAATATGTCATCATCAGATCTTACCCACCCCTTGCAAAATCAGACCATCTTGAACAGTCTGGAGGGTAGGGATATTCTTTAAAACTACAGGTACGTAGCAGACATTTTTTGGATCCCTTAGCACAGGAAATGAATGAGATCTGCTTAAAGGATTTATACTGACATAAGCATGTGTTATGTGTTGATATAATGATTTACTCACCAACGCAAACATATTTGTCTCCTACTGCACATATCCCTCTTGAAAACTGAGAGTATGCTGTTAAGAAAGAAATATTGATTTATCACCAAACAAGTCAAAAAGAAACATTTCCTTTATCATGTCAGAGGGAGCATTTATTTTTTAGGAGTGGGGGGGGGGGGGGGGGGGGGGGGGGGGGGGGGGGGGGGGGGGTGGGGGACCCAGAGGAATCCATGGGAGGACCATTAACTTTCTACTCAGTCAAAATGGGGGACATCAAATATTTCATACTACTGTACATAAAGGGGAGGGACAAGAATTCAAAAAATTTCAAGGGGAGGGTCACTTTCTTATGCAGTCAGAAGAAAGGGGGAGTCTAAAGATTTAACATTGCTGCTTATTGGTATTCCTCTGGCCCAGCCCCTGCTAAAAAAAGAATGCTCCCTGAGTACCTCTATGCCTTGTTATGGCTAAAGGGCTAAAATATTGAAACAAAATCATAAAGCAGAAGACTCAAAATAGAGCAACAATGAAGGGTCACTTATGAGACCCTGTTAAGGTACTAGCTACAGCTTTGTATGGACAAGTTCAAATTCTGGTTAAACATTGTTCGATCACCGGCCATTATTTTAAGCCCTGTCTACAGTCATGCAAACCAACCTTCGGTGGTTTCACAAGGAGGAAGAGATTGCCAGAAGATCATAATTGTACCATCAGGGTCAAACATCTGGAAATACAAATAACAAGTACAAAGCTACATAAGAATCAAGGCTTAGTGGTAGGGCATTCTATTTTTGACTCTGGGGTCTCAGTTTTGATTGAAAATTTTAGAGCCAAGTAAATCCAAAGTGGTCATGATTAAATTACCTGGACACCTTTGATAGATGCAATAACAAGAACAGTTCTTTCTGGTAACACACACCATTTTGCCTGGAAAAAAAATTCAGCAAACATGAAATTCATGCCATAAAGTCCTTGTTAGGTCCCTGACAAATGACACACTAACATACAACCTTACATTCCTTGGGTCAAATGTTGCATGGGACCATTTGTCATGGTCTGCCAACAATGATGGGATATGATTTTTGATGTTGGTTAAATGTTTGGTCAAGTTTTTATTTTGGACAAACATTTTTCTCAACATCATGCCAACATTTCATTTATTATTCTAAAAATGTTGGGCTCATTTGACATGATGCACTAACATACAGTCAACATTTGCCAACTCTATACATGCTAATTTAAACTTTTTCTGCCTGTTTCCAACCTCTCAGGGTTAAATTAAAATAAATAAATCACYTTTTATTTAAGTGTCTAGTCATTCTAGCGCTTTCGCACTAATTGGGGACACTTTTCACTCACACGCACTACCACTACATATAATATTCTATGCACACAACGCTCAACTCACATGTTGATTTTTATAGAGATAGGAAACCGGAGAACCCAGAGAAAACCCTCGTAGCATAGGAGAGAACAACACATCAAACAAACTCAATTCACATGTGGCGACCGCAGGGCTCGAACCAGCGACCCGACCTGTTGGACTCACAGCGGTGAAAGACGACGCGTTAGCCGCTTGGGCTTATGATCAGTGGGCTTATAACTAGAATTTTAGAGTAGTTCCAGAAAAATATCTCTGTCTCATTTTTAATGCTTATCCTAACCACAAAAAATTGACTCTTTAAGGATGAGACTCAAAATAAATTATTTATGGACTGAAAATCCTAAAGGTTTGTAGTTTTGTATAATTCTTTGAGGATACCAGGTTCACTAAAATGCATGTCTTAAAGATTTGCGCCAATATTTTTAGTCTGAAAGGTTTCTAATACATTGATTCTTAAGACACTATAAATGTCTGTCTAATTCAACTTAGGCAAAGTTATTTAGTTTAAGTTAGAGTAAACACTGAATTAATTGAAATCATAAATTAAAGAATGACATTTTAAATCGTGAGATAAGCTAAGTCTAAGAAAACTGATGAAAATTAGAAAAAAATTATTAAAATATTTCGGAATTTTTTAAACTTGAAGAATAAAAATTCAGAGTGGAATTATTTTTGTAGGATAATAAAAGCGGAAGTCAAGTGGTTAACTGTGCTATATATTAATTTTGTGCACACGTTCTGGTGATAGAGATCAGACCTTTTGTTTTGAAAGCAATAGTTAGATTTTCAAGTATTTATCAGGTCAAAACCGTTTTATGACATCCAAAATAACTCAAAATGAAGTGGAAACATTAAAGGAATCGTGAAACAAAGCATTTTTTTCTGACACCTTGATACGGTCGCCATGGCATCATGTACACTACATAAAGCTGCTCGTCTCTAAAATTAAACTTAGGCCTCCGATTGCTGGGAAGATAGAGGTCAGTGATGCATGAGACACATACCTGTTGAACTGCAGAGCTGCTATGAGCTCCTTCGCCTTTACAAGCGACTTGTTTCAAGTTAGAAAAACCTCCTTTGCCCACATTAGAGAGACAAACAAGTGCTTTGTGCACAACAGCATACGTTATACTTTCCTTCTCTTTTGACCTTAAAATAGCCAAATTATTGGACAATAACGATGCACTGGATTTTAGATACACTGGTGCGTCCTTGACGTACATTGTACGATTTGAAAAGAGCTTAATAAAGTAGAATTAAACCAATTTTTGTCGACTGTTTATTCAATAAAAGTCGATAGAACCAAAGCTGCAGGTGAGGAATCATGATACCAGGCCACCGCGGACAACAGTCCCAAAAACCCTTTCGCGCATCTCCATCGATATTTAGATTTTGCGCGCTATATTTTCACAGACTTTTTAACTTTTTTCCTACGAAAACTCATATTTTTGATATCCTAAAGTCCTTTATATCCCCAGAATAATATCGTAGGGTCAAACGGGACTCATTAAAGAAATTTGTCGCTTTCGTATAGTCAAACTTATTCAACCATGTTATATTTTAAATGTCAATAATTGAATCTCGAACATAGTTTCATAGAATTTAACTTTTACCACATTTTAGTCGAAAGAATTAAACGCTATTAAAGCCATGGATTGTGCAACAAAATTGATATCTTTTTACACCGGTTCATTGGGAAGTTTAAACATAAAGTAACCAGTGTAAAGAGAACGCAAGAAAGGATTGTAAAATATCTTTGACTTCCAAACATGAGGTAATGATTGTTTATATGTACCGTATCAAGATTTCGTACGCTTACTTCATCCTTGATCACACAGCGGTGTTCAAAATGACGCGCCTTACAAACCCCTCGCCATCGCATCAGTGCATATTACATCATTTTACCGGCATCTACAGGTGTTACACGATCATCCAACCAATCACAGCACAGACATTTTGACATTTCGTATCCTTGTTGAGGTAATGGTTAGTGGAGCCAAAATCATCAACATTCCTGAACGAGGTAGTAATTCAGGATTCGAGAGAAAAGAGCATATAAATGAAGATTTTTTCGAAAGTCATTATACCATTGTGGCCTTGTGTACATTCAGCACTGAAGAAAGTGAAGTTGTTCTGATATGAACCTTCTTTCCAAGTTCACTAGTACATTTTGGGTAAGTTCAGTGCTCAGCAGGTATTTACAAAAATCCCTGGAATATCCCGGACTGCCTCGTCCTTCCGCTGCTTTCTTTTATTTTAATCTACTGATATCAATTGTGTGATTCTTGCCAAAATTAAGTCTCAATTACTTTGTGTTCTTAAATCTTGAAGTATTTTGTCTATATAGTGATCAGTCTAATCTCTGGAGGTATAGTTTTTTTTCTACAGTTGAAGAGCTATGTAAAATGAACCATTAGAGCTACCAGCATAGACTTGCAGTTTTGCAAGAGAGTTAGGACAAAACATCTAACAACTGTTCAGCATTTGCTAGTTGCTTTTGTCCCAATTTTCTTGTAAAGTTTTACCGAAAGACGCCTGTCAAATCGCCAAGAAACGACCTTGACACAGTGGTAAGTAGTCAGGATCACGCGATGACAATTGTTTTGACAATTTACTTACAGAGCAGCAAGCCATGCTCCCTCTCGTAGCATAAACAAGACACGATTAGTGTCACAGAGGACGGATGAACACTGGATAAACATTAAATTATGGAAGAGAGCGAATCGATGGCAGTCGTGCTAGCTTGAGAGTTGGGTCAAAACAACTACCAAGTATTTTACTTATTTGCTAGTTGCTTTTGTCCCGCCTTTCTTGTGAAATCAGACGACTGCAACGACAGATTTTTCAACCATATTTTTGATTTTTCAGTTAAGGCACTTATTTTAGTGTCCAGAAGAAAAAGTTCGATGAGTTATTGTAAAATTTTATTGAAAGTAAAATAAAGTTTCTTCAATAAATTAATTTGCATTATGGTGTAAGGTTCAAAAAACTTTAAATTTGATCGATACCCTTAAGCACCCTCTGAGCTGACAATACAAAGTTAGGGCGCAACTCACAAATTCAATAGGAATTTAGAGTGTTTTATTAGGTTTTACGGACTCGGAGAGGAAACCAGTACGAGAGAACAAGGCGAGAGAAAACCCTCGAATGAAGGGAGAGACCTAACAAACTCTACTCACATGTGATGTCGAGAAGTGAGGGGTCAGCTTAGAAGCCCATTATAAAAAGTTTGAAATAGCTCCCAATTTATTTAATAAAATTGAATTTGAAATTGCATTATATTCTCTCAGACAACCTAAGCAAAACGATCTGAATTAATGCGCGCCTCTAGGAAAGTATGAGATATGGCTATAATCTTTTAAGAATAAAGTTAAAGATAGAGAAACAAAAAATATCGAAAAAAACGCGCGCGAAAAATAGAGAAGTAAGCACACGCAAGCGACGCGCGGGAACTTGCTGTGTACATGCGACGAATTTAAAAAGTTTGAGTCGCTTCTCTTGGCATAGTTTACAAGCAGTACTTTGCGCGCAAGTTACACGCTAAAGTAAAACCCTTCGTTTTTACGATCTATCCAGAGTTCAGAACCAGAACGCATGAAAATTCAGTAGTGTTTGTTATTGTTTACAAGTTTACAAAATGCGTCCTTTTAATTTGTTCGTCCAAGGTCTGGTTGGAGGTAAAAATAGTTTATTTGCTCAGTTTCACTCTTATCCTACGCAAATGAAACTGAGATTCCCCATCACAGTATCATAATATTCTTGATAAATTATTGTTTTTAAGTAAAATTTAATTATTGTTTTTAAGTTGAAAAAATTTAAAGTTATTTTGTGTTCAGCAGGTAGCAAAATGTCACGAAAAATTACGGAAAATAATGCTTATCACGGTGTTGAAGTCACGCTAAAAAAAATAAAATCATTAATTTAATAAAGGGATTCGTAAGACCTCTTAGTTCCAAAATATAAAAGTTTTTTTAAACTTAAAACCTTCGAAAAAATTTAACTTCATGGCTGAATTTTCAAGTAGAGATGAGCTAAGCGCTGGAGGATTTTTCCAAACATGAGGTAATGATTGTTTATATGTACCGTGTCAAGATTTCGTACGCTTACTTCATCCTTGATCACACAGCGGTGTTCAAAATGACGCGCCTTACAAACCCCTCGTCATCGCATCAGTGCATATTACATCATTTTACCGGCATCTGCAGGTGTCACACGGGCAACCAACCAATCACGACGCCGAATTCCTAATATTGACATAATCAAACGTCATTTTGAACGCATCAACATTCCAGAGAAAGAAAGTAATGCAACAAAGTAGAACCATATGGTGCATTAAGATGCGGAGAAAATTTTATTTCAGCGATGGGATCGAACTAGAAGACACTAGTCGCAGGAAAACTCTTCATGAAAGTCCTTTATCCTATTGCTGAAAGTTTTATCGGATGTTTGTCAATCCCAGGGATGCATAGCCGTATGTACAACCTACAAGCTGAACAGGTAATTTCCTAGGGCTTTTTAGCTGGTCGTTTCCAGTCGGAATACAAGTCAAAATGGTTTAATCAGTTAGTCGAGGTCTATACAAATCTTCTCAGCATTCCGACTAGTTTGTGTACGAGTCGATATATATTTTTGCTTTTAGTTCGCTCAAAAATAATACACAGCCAATGTGTTCCAGTTAATTTATACGAAAATCTTCAACTAAGTGCCTTTCGGTGTCAATACTTTCAAAGCTGTCATTCATTCTATTACAAGAAATGGCTTTTTGATGTGATTCAAATATTGCATTCAAAACATAGTTCATGTTTGTAAAACCTTTTCAAACCAAACTCTCCAAAATTTGTTTTTTAGAGTTCAAACTTCGTGATTTTCTACGCTTTGAATCCCTGATCACGGGAAATGTTCTCATACCTGCAAAATTTACAGGTAATATTAAATGATTGTTTAATTTTGAAAGAAAACATTTAGAATGTGTTACTAGAAAAATTAAAAATTTTCCCGCCAAAACCAGAGCGCGCGCAGATAATTTAACATGGCCCTTAAGGAAATAAATTTGTCCTCGTCATCTCGAAAAAAATTGACATATGAAATGAATTGTGGTGGAAAACTGGACTGAGAATAGCAATAAAGTTTTTTAGCACAACGTAGTGATATAAAAGTATCTCGGAAACAGAGCAAGTATTGTAGCTACTTCACCAATGGCCGCACGAAAGGCAAGGCAAAAGTACTATCAAGTGTTAAGCATTTGCTAGTTGCTTTTGTCCCGCCATTTAGCGACCGAGTTGAGTCCACACCTCACACGAAGGAAGAAAAGACCATAGCACAGGATCGAAGACTGGAATTTGTAAGTAGCACTGAAACAACAACAGCAACAACAACAACAACAACAACAAACAAACAAAACAACAAACAAAAATAAATAAAAACATATAAAAATGATTAGACTAGTGCCTGTAAAATTTTAAAACTAGAGTTGGCGTTAATCGTAGCGTTTAATCATCACCATCACTCTTCATGTGAGAAGCGAGGCGCACAAGGCCGTCACATCATTTGCCCAACCCGTTCTGTTCTGCACCACCAATTCTAGTAATAAAAAAATTTCCTTCTTGCGAAACGTTATATTTTCTTTAATGTGTTCACTTTTTCGGAATTAAACCTTCTCAGTGTTTTTTTTTGTTTTTGTTTTTGTTTTTTACTTACTTTAATTACCTATAATTTATTTACAGTGTTATTAACGATCCCTTGAAGCTGTACCAGTGCCTATATAGCGCCCAGCTATGATTTGGTTCCTTAAAATACCCAAAATCATTATCGTAAAACCTTTCACTTCTCTTAGTAGCATTGCACGTCGTCTTCTTGGCGTAGCTCTAGTTCTAGGTCAGAGATCGCAAAGGAAATTGTTCAAGCATGCAACAGTTGATTCTCCTTAATCATGATCTTGCAAGCTG
Organism: Actinia tenebrosa; assembly: GCF_009602425.1. The sequence goes on from NW_022261557.1 coordinate 103,862, forward strand.
TAATCTACAGACTCTCTTGTTTAAGCTATTAGCGGTTTCTAGAAGCTTATACCAGTCCTTGAGGTTAGTCTTGTAGATTTTTTTCTAGTTTATTTGAAGTGAAACTCTACAGGACGTTGATGACTCGATTTTTGACAAACTCACGCTGTTTGAGTTCTTGAGAAACTGTGTAAAGAAAACGAAATAAATGAATTTATTTAATGACGTTGATCTGTGAATGAAATGCGATGAAGTAATGAATGGAGGAGGGAGGATACCGGATAGGTGCATGGGAGAAAGAGGCCGAAAAGGGGAATGGCAAGGGAATAAAGAAAGGAAGAAAGGAAGGAAGGAAGGAAGGAAGGAAGGAAGGAAGGAAGGAAGGAAGGAAGGAAGGAAGGAAGGAAGGAAGGAAGGAAGGAAGGAAAGAAGAAAAGGAAGGAAAGAAAATCAGAAGAAAGATGATAAAAAGAGAGAAAAGGATTAGAAAAATAAAAAATAAAGAAGAGAGAGAAGAAAAGAAAAAGGTTAGAAGAGAGAGAGAGAAAGGACAATATTTAAGGGGAGAGGAGAGGAAGTAGAAAGAAAGAGAAAGTAAGGCGCTAGGGAAATGAACGAAAAGCATGCCACAGATGCAACGATCATAGACATTGTAAAGTTTTGGGCCCGGTTGTACTACGGGTGGATCCAGTGGATAAATTCATTGGATACCAGCATCGACTTATCCACTGGATAAGGATTTATCCGTCGGAAAGCGCTATCCACCCGTAGTACAACAGGGCCCTGGTGCGTTTAGTCAGGGATCACTTCCTCATGACGGTCTTACATAATTCTTATTGGATTACCTCTTGATATATGGTCCCTGAACACCAGTCCAGCATGGGCACCATTCTTGGTAAGGAACACTTGAGCATTCGTACCATCAGGTCCCTTAACCGTGCGCACAAGGCCCTTACTCTTGAGGTCCTTCTGGATATCATTATCGCCGGCCATCAGCCCGGTATCTGTGTGGATATTTAGTCTATCATTCTGTTCTTTGTTTATCGGAGTGTTATCATTCATGTTACTTTTATTCCCCTCTGTTCTACCTTCGCTGCTACTCTTTTCCTTATTGTCATCAACTTGTCCATTTTTTGGAACTGGTGAATTTGTCTCTTGACCTTGATAATTGTCGTGGGGTTGCTGTGCTTTAGTTATGCCCGCAACGTTGCCATGGTCACCATTACCAAGCGAGCCCGCAATACCAATGGTCTTTGAAGAATCTATTCCATGCTTCCCGCCATTACCTTCAACACTATCATGATTGCTAACGCTGTACATACTGTCTGCATTCTCATAGCTGAAGTCCTTTTTAATAGTCTCTAAGCTGCTCCCTTCCTGGCCATTTTGTCCAGGTTTTCCTGCCGAGTTAAGTGTTTGTGGTCCATCTTGGTTTTGATTCCCTTCTGTTGCCCCTTTGTTTAAAATGTTGTCGTTGTTTGCTGGTTTTGTTTTGTTCGCTAAATCCACAATCATAGATAACAAGTTGGCCGCCGACTTTTTTGGAGCTTTGTTTTCGACTTCATCATTCATCCCGTATCCCATGGGATTGGTTTGGATCTTTTCAATGGCTGATCCATCCAGTGATCCTGTTAGTGTGTTAGGCACCTCTTTTTTATTGGACACAGCATTTGTATCAGTCAGCGTTTTAATAACTGAACTTCCTTGGGTTCCTTGAGGTGGTTTACTTGAGTCGGGACTGGTGACAGGGATGCCATTACCCGTGGGTGTAGTAGAAGGGGTAGACTTTGGTTTCACTTTCGGCGAATAATTGGAAAGTGATGGCAAAGGACCTGGAAAATCATATAGTCAAGAAGTGATCATCATCATAACTGTTACCACCACCAGCATTGTCATTATTGCCATCATGAACAACAGCAATAAGAACATCATCTTCATTATCCTGCATCATAATGCATCAACATCGCCAACAATGACAACACAAGTACCATTACTATTATTAGCAGCATCATAACCATCAGTTTTATCATAATCACCACCACTACTATCATCCCCATTACGAAAAGTTGGTCTGCATGTTTCAGGTAAAACACTGACAATTATCTTACCTCCTTCCGGGGGAACATTGACCACAAAGGCATTCGTTCCTCCCCTGTTTCCTCCTGGCCTGTAGCGCGCCACCGTGATGAAGCCATATTTCTTACTAACAGAGGTACCAATCCCCACCTCGGACGTGTTGGCCCAGATAATCTGAGTGAAGTGTTTGGTGATTCCGTCAGGGTTCTTACTGTGACCATTGTCATAGTCGTAGTTCTTAACTTCGTCGTACCATCGTTTTATCATCTCGCGGCAGAGAACACAGTTTCCTTCCATGGAGCCTTGGCATTTGGGGACAGCAGGGTGAAAGAAAGCAAGGTTTTCACCTAGAAAATTTTTTAAAAAGAATTTAATAAATCGTAAACCTGATCATAACTTTTATTTTTGTTTTAAAATAAGTCCGTGCAATATGAACCCTCAAGCTTAGCTATGCGTTACAGAATCATTACAATTACAATGATACTTGCCATTCAAGCCACACTCGCTCATTAAAATAGGTGTGTGAGGTCATTGAGGATCAAAGTATGAACCTTGCTTAACAAGGACAAGCAGCACACTAACTAACCAAGCCATACTCCTTAAAACAAATGTGTAAGGAAAGAGGATCAAACTATGGCCCTATAGCACGCAGCACGCAGCACACTAAGCAACCAAGCCACACTTGCTCTTTGAAACAATTGTGTGATGTCACTGAGGATCAAAATGTGGCCCTCTTCTTTAGCACCCAGCACACAAACTAACCAAGCCACACTTGCTCCTTGAAACAAGTGTGTGAGGTCATTGATCAAAATGTGGCCCTCTTCCTTAGCAGGCAGCACACTAACCAACCAAACCACCCGTGTTCCTTAAAACAAGTGTTTGAGGTCATTGAGGATCAAACTATGGATCTCTTCCTTAGCGCGCAGGCAGAAGGCTAACCAACCAAATCACACTTGCTTCTTAAAACAAGTGTGTGAGGTCACTAACAATCAAACTGTGGACCTCGCTTAGCAAAGCACACTGACCACCCAAGCCGCAATTGCACCTTAAAAACAAGCGTGAGGTCACCGAGGATCAAACTGTGGGTCTTGCTAGGCAGGCAGCACACTAACCCATTACCCAAGCCAATTTATCAGGTATGCCGTAGTTAACCGTAGCCTTCTAAGTTTTTTCATCTTTTCACGGTGTATAATTTACCCTTTTATCATAACTGTTTCATTAAAAACACCGACGCAGCTCACACTAGTTTTTAGCTAGTTTTCTCTTCCCGTAGCCTTGTTTACCTTCATCGTGTTTGTTCATGGCCACCAAGTCGTGTTTTACTTCGTCACGTGATGCCAGCTGGTCAGCCCAGTTTTGAGCATGCTGAGCAAGTTCCTCTGACCAGACTAGCGGTGGGACTCCATGTTGGGCCCGATAGGTGTTGTGTGCATCGAGACAATCCTTTTGAAATGCGTCCAGGGCTTTAACAGCCTCTATTTGTTAATGGAGTCAGCCATTATAAATATAATAAAGGGGAGAAATACTGTTAAAACGTTTAATACAAAGGTTGGAAAGTTTAGCACGAAATTAAGATTTCGAATTTCATTGTCAAGGTCTTTCTGTTGTTTTTTTTAAAACTTTATCCCGTAACATTTTCAAATATCTCCCTAGGTATGTGAGGGGTCAATAGTCAAATACTTCAGGGCCATTCTAACAATTCACCCGAAACAGTAAAGCAAATATATATCATCAGTGTTCTTGAGTACTCTTTACTCACACCTTCCTCAAGCTTTCTTAACATTAAAATTCGGTCAACGAAACTCGATCACAACAAAGTAGAAATAATATTATCAAAGGCTTCATAGAAACCTGCCAAAATGAACTATAAACAAAAATTGTTAAGATAAACAAACCTCAATATACTACGTACCTTGCTTTAGAGAATGCACGAGTAACGGGAGACAAACAAGAAAATATATGGTACTGTGTTCTTGGACTCCCATCGATAGGCTTATTATTTTAGGATGAAAAGATCGTGTATTCTGTAGGGGCAGTGGAGGTATATTGAGAAAGCGGGTAACCTGCCCAAAAGCATTGTTTATTAATGTGCTTCAATTAGCAAATCTTTCGAGTTTTTTCCTCCTCCAGATCTGATGAAAAGGTGAAAAATTCCTGGATTATCCTTTTTTCATCTGTATTGCTGGATCTCACCAAGTTGATGAATCAACTGTAATATTTTAAGTATACAAATAAAACAAGGAAGGAATAGTTTCTTTATGAGAGTTTACTTGATATAGTTCAACAGAGACAGGTACCTGCAGTACCTCGCAGAACGACCAACAAATGAAAAATCCGTCTTCAGCAGAACATGCGTGGAGTTAAGTTTGGGGAATGTAAGGACAAAAACTGGTCAGTGCACTCAATATGTCAGTTTTAGTTAGAGCAAGATGGAATCCAAGGCGCTTAATTAAAATAAAGCTTTTTCAGTTCACAGATGTAATTCTGGAACTCTACGTATCTAGCAAGCTGGAAAGATACGAAAGAAAAATAAGAAGAAATGGCATGCTTTCATCGTCTAGACTTTCCTCATTCATTTGTCAGAAAGAAACTTTTGAGCCTAACAACTAGTACGCATGCTCGTGTTTCCTTCACATGACTATGTTCTCCATGGCAACGTTAGCAGAGGACTGGTGCCTAGTCACCTGACACTCTTGCTGTCACCAGTTGGATGTCATCGTACGTTTTACTAAAACAACTGGTGCTCATGAACCCTGGTAATAACACGTAAATGGACGGAGAGGGGTGGCGTGGATTGGATTGGATTGGGCTTCAAATCTTATATTTCTAGAGTAGAATAGCAAAATATACTGCATATCTAGCCATATATCCTGCAAATACTACCTCCCAACATTTAAGTCATTAACTTTGACCTGAAAATGAAACTTGCTTGTGGAGTTTGATGTCGGTTGCCTTTGCTTTGAAGCACCTATTTTCTGCAAATAAGTGACTTGATCAAAAGAGAACTCTCCATAGCTTGATGGGCTTTGGAAATGAAATAAAATTCGGACGGAAATAAAATAAAAGGAGATACTAAATCTGAAACACAAGATGGTTGAAATTTTAAAATGATGATAAGAAGTGAAAACTGTCGAGGAAAGAATGATCAAAGTTGAAGAATGAAGCTAGTATGGTAGTTAGGGGGAGCAGAGCTGCTTAATAAGTGTTTTATAATTGACGCAAGACTTTAGTTTCGCTACAAAGGTACGCAAACTGGAGTAAAGATGCTATTGTTCGCAGGCATGTCTCTTACATTTCCTCTCCTTTTTTATAATCTTTCATACTGCCTATATTAGAAAATCAAGATTGTGTGAGCGTCAAGAGCGCGCTGATATAGCGGTTTCTTCATTCTTGTAGTATGTTGTTTGGGCTCATTCATCGTTAGATCATGTCCAAGTTCAGTAACATACATAACGAGAACTCCCAGATCCAGGCTACTCCACGCAGGGGATTAATTGCCAATGACCTCTCAATCCCAATAAGACCGTTTGTTTATTGATTCACTCAGGTACATGTCATTGTGTTCTTACGGTTATTACTTATTCATTAGTCCGTCTCAGCCTTTGTTCGCAATCAACGGGCTCCGCGCGATTCTCTAGAGAACAAGAGACCAAGACGCGGTCTTATACTACAAAATTCAAAATGTGGAAAGCCGTATTTTTACTGTTAGCTTTGTGTCTTTGTATACACGCTAAAGGTAAGTGTGGTTTGGATGTTTTGGAGGGAGCCAAAATGCTTAAAATACCGGGGAAAAAGTCGAAGGACTTCACTCCCAATAAATCTTTTCATTTTCAAGTTTCATCTTACTCGACACACTTAAAACTGACAACTCTTTCCAACGACATTACGTTAAAAATAATGCTACAATTAATGCTCTAACTAATCAAATGCTAACCAAAGTAACAGTAAAATATTCTATACGGCTTCCTCATAGAAATTTCAGATATCATCAAAAGTAATTTTTTTTTGAAAGTTCACAATTTTTCCCATTGTTGAAGCTTTCTCTATCACTCTTACTGAATCAGTTAAAAATTACTTGAAATTGGAATAGAATTGGGCTATTCTTCAAAATGACATTTTTCAATTAATTCAATTATCTTGCTACGCCTCGGAGAGAGGAAAATGTCCTGCTCGAGGGATAGTCGCGAACTTTGATTTATTTGTTATTTTTCATTGTTAAGAATGGGAAAATTTTATTGTGGTAACGTTCTCTGCTAGGCCATGCGAAGAAGAAGCAGCATAGTCATAAATCGCACAAATCGCACGCTCAATGGATAGATGAAAGTAAGTGATTCCGTTATTCGATGGGCGAAATTGGGGCCTTAAAATCAGTATATGAGCTAATACCACTGCTTGCTCGACCGCCATCAAAGATTAATGTATTCTTACGACTTTGCTTTAGTCAAAATTTTCCTTTTCTTTTTTTGTCTTCGCTAAGTTCTTAGCCGATTCTCGACTATGAAATTCTTTTTACGAATAAATCAACTGAGATTTTAAGGCAGGAGATTTGAAAACGGATAAAAGATAGCCTGAAAATATTGATTTTCAGTTGTTGAATTTTTCTGTGTTGTGGCAGGCACCAGTGCAAAACAAAATGGCGGAGCTAACAGGATGTTTTGAACTGGTTTTCCTGGTCAAACATGTGACTTTTATAGAGAAATTCAACGGTAAAAAGACGTAATTAAAGATTTTTAAAAGGCAAAATTTGGTTTTATAAAAAGATGAAGGCATTTGGAGTTATTTTATGGAGCGGTATTATTAGCAAAACATAATTACGTGAACGAAAACAAGTTAAGAGGCCTGTTTTGTAGCTAAATTTTTAAAAGACACCCAAAAAAAAAACAAACAGTTAAACTCAAAAAATTGACATGTTAAGTTCTATTAAATACTTTAACTTAAAAAAAGAAAATTCTCGTCATAAATGATGTCTGAAAAAGTTCATAAAAAAACAAGAAGACTTAGGAATGTAAATTGATCAAGATGAAAAATGGCGAAAGAAATATTCAGAAATGTTTAATTAAGAAACTAACCAAAACTAGCGCTAATGTGGTAACGTTAAAAGCTGACATTAGGAAATGAAAATGATTCTCAGTACTGACTCAAACGAGACTAACAGTCGACTAAAGTCTTCGATATTTTTTTACAATCGTTTTCTTAGGTGACTAATTTTTGTAATATTCTATTTTCTATGTTAAAGCTCACGATGAAAAAAGAGACGCCATAGCTCAACCAGGTAAGATAAGTTTGCAAAACTCGACAAGACAAATAGCATTCCGCGCGAACCAATTCACTAATTGGTTCCTAGATTGCACGTGGTTTAAACGATGTTACGATCTCCAAAACATTCCGACTTTGATCACCCCAGAATTTTTTTCAAGGTTCGATCTGTGAGTTACCCGTGCCTTGACTTTGACCAACCCAGAGGATGTTTAAGGGTTCAATCTTTGAGTAAGCGGTGCCCTGACTTTAATCAACCCAGAGGATGTTTGAGGGTAGCCGTGCCCTGACTTTGATGAGCTTAGAGGTTGTTTAAGGGTATCTCTAAAATTTGAAGGTCATGAATCTATGACTCGGTATTTCAATTTGTACTGATCGTTAGTTCTTGTCTTTGTTCTTTTACAGCATATTCGGGTTATCAACAACAACAATATCCTGCAGCAACAAAAAACACGCTACCCGCTGCTGCTGCTACTAATAACTATAATACAGCAGGTAGGTCAAGTGGTGGATTGATCGCTTGCGAGTCAGTAGGCTATAAAGACACAACTGGATGAATAAGCTTTGTAATTGATCTTGTTAGACGATAAGACCACTTGTTTCCTTATTAGCCATTCTGAGGTCGAGGAAAAAACTGGGCCGAGTTGGCATTGCAGTGCATATGGGACTGTTTAGGGGACGAATTGGAAATAGACGCCATCTTGGAAATGTGTTTCTTTGAACATCATATCAATTTAAAAAGATTTCTTCTCGTCTTATTTTTTTCCGCCTACGCTTCCTCGACAGCTTACTCTGCTCCTTCATCGAATACATACACTGCATCTCAACGAGCAGCTGTGTCATCATCACCAGCAGCCCCAGCCCCGGCAGCACCTGCACCAGCTCCAGCGGCACCGGCTCCTGCACCTGCAGCACCAGCTCCTGCAGCACCAGCTCCTGCTCCAGCACCAGCTGTATCTCCTGCACCGGCAGCATCACCTGCACCTGTTGCAGCACCATCACCAGCCCCCGCTGCTGCCTATCATTACCCTGCTCCTGCACAAGCACCAGCCCCAGCCCCAGCAGCACCATCTCCAGCACCTGCACCAGCAGCAAGCAGCGCCAGGTCCGACTTCCCATCACCTTATTCCCAGAGCTCATCATATTCCTCTTCCTTTTACGTCAATCCCCCTGCACCGGCTCCTGCACCAGCTCCATCTACAGCATACTATGCTGCTGCTCCTTCTCCTGCCCCAGCACCAGCACCAGCGTATGCCACTACCACTCTCGCTGCTGCAGGTATGAACACATTCATCTATGTGCCAGTGACAATGTCTACGTAAAGTTTAAGAAAATATATTTAGTCGCAATCATCCTTAAGAGAGATTTAGTACCATGTTGTCGCACGTTCTTCATGGCGGCCTAGTTGGTTTACAGTTAACAAGAGATTCTCTCTTCAAGTTTTGATGTACATAGCTGTCACGTCTATATGTGATTATATTCCCACGTCAATCAAGAAATCCCAATAATAATCAATTACTAATAATACTATCATTGGTTATTTTCTTCAGTTGCTAAAGCAGCTACATCAACCGTGGCATTCTCAGGTACGTTATCTCATTCCTACCCTCTTCTCCCCCCAAAAAATTGAAATAACCGAGGCATCCGAAAGTTTTTTATTTTTACGAGCATTTACATTTCACTCTTCTTAAGCGTTTATGAGAAATAATTGTGTTTTTAATGTAAATGTAGAGAAATTTCAAAACAATCCAGTCCTTGATAGTCCATGATGGTATACCTTCTTATGCAAATCTCGCAACAATTCAGGATTGGTAAAGAATTTTCTAATAATTGTCAAATAACATCACAATTAATTATTCTAACTGTTCCTTCAAAAAACAACTCACATACGTTTGTATTCGTTCCCGTTTCAGATCTTCTCAAGGGAAAACGTAAGTATATAAATAACCTACAATTGAAGAGACGTCATGTTGCATTTTAGGAAGTCTCCAGACTAATCTTGCTCCTTTGATTTCTTTTGCAGCCCAAAAACAGACAAAAGGTAAGAATACTGCGAAGAACACGTGTCTTCAGCGAAGTCCAAATCCTGAAGTACCCAAATCCTGAAGTACATAAATCCTGAAGTACCCAAATCCTGAAGTACCCATATCCTGAAGTACCCAAATCATGAAGTGCCCAAATCATGAAGTGCCCAAAATGTTAAAAAACGTTTTGTTAATGTTCCAGGTGCCTGTTTGGATGACACAAGAGCCAATAACTTCTGTCTTAAGGCAAATAACCCTTGTTTCTGCGAAGAGAACCATCACTTTATGTACAACTACTGCAAACGCTCTTGCTCGTGGTGCGACTCCTCTGTCAGCGTTGGTAAGACAATCAACCATGTTTTATAAAATATTCAATTTTACACGTTTTACATTCATTAAATGCCATTTGTCCTTAAGTCAATATTATGAACTGAAACTTCACCTCCTTGCCAATATCAAGGTGCTTTTTTTCATTTCTGGTGTTCAGTTTGACACAACTGATCGACTTCAAGAGGGGTCACGTGACCTGTTACTGCAAGTGGCCTTTATATTCGCCTTTCCTAAACCCATTACTTCGTACAGAGAATGAGCATTTAGATCCGTAGTAGTTCTCATTGAATTGACACGTACATAATTTGTTCGGTGTCTTACTTTAGGTCACAGATTCTGGCGCATAGTGAACTATGCCATTCTCCCTCGCTCATGGATCGTCAAAGAGATAGAGTTCTTCTCTGACAAACATGCCAAGAAGCCAATCAAAGTCAACCCAGCAAAGGCCTACGCCAGTACAAGCTACCCAGGATACTTGGCCGGCAACGCTTTTGATGGTGACGAGAAGACTTACTGGTTGCCTGAAGGATGGTATGAGCGCTTCCCTGGTATGGATTACATTGGCATCGAGTTCGAACAACCGGTAATGAAATATTTCTAACATAGAGAAAACAAACAAAGAACAGAAGTCGTTTTGAAAAGTAACCACACCCAAGTAAATTTCCTCCGAGGCTTCTCACTCATAAGAGCGGAAGCCATTTTGAAAAGTAACCATGCCCAAACAAATTTCCTCCGAGAACTGATATTAAGTTTGTGAAAACTTTATTCTCACACAAAAAGACGGAAGCCATTTTGAAGGGTAACTGCATCCTAACGAACGTCCTCAGCGGAGACCTGGAATCAATGTCAAAACGTCACATTAAAATTGGAATTATTTTTGACTTTTAAGGTTGTAGTTGAAGCTGTAAGAATCATGCACCAGAATAATGAGAAGAACGCCACTTCAACCAAGATGTTATTAGAGGCTTCTGATTTCTATGAAAATAATTATTACAAGGTATTCTCAATGGACAACCCAAACAAAAAGGAAAACAAACGTTACACTACTGTAGGTAAGAAAATACTATTTGTAACCATATATTTTTAAGTATCGATTTTGGGAAATCAAGGATGGGGTAATGGTAGCATACTCGTCTCTCACTTCTGGGGTCTCAAGACCCCAGAAGTCAGAGACGAGGGATCGATTCGTGGACTCGATATCACATGCCAGTAGAGTTTGTTAGGTCTCTCCCTTGATTCAAGAGTTTTTCTCCTGGGTCTAAATTGGGTTTGATTCCTGGTCCCAGCATCACATGTCAGTAGAGTTTGATGGGTCTCTCCCATGATTCGAGGGGCGTAGTTCTCCGGGTTCTACAGCTTTCATCCCTCCGCTACACCTAACATGCTAAATTCCAATTCTATCTGGGAGTTAACCGATCTATATCAGCCTAGAGGTTGTTCCAGGGTTTGATCAGTGAGTCAGCCGTTCCCTGACTTATAGTCAGCCAAGAGGTTAATTAAGGGTTTAACCTGAGTTACCCGTGCCCTGAATTAGATCAGATCAGAGGTTGTTTAAGGGTTCAACCCATTCCTTTCAACAGACTGCCCAACCTACTGGCGCCGAATGGAAGCTAATGATGAAGTCTACTGCCTCAAGACAACCGCTGAATTCCTGTCATGGCAACAGGCACGTGACAAATGCGCCTCTTATGGAGCTGATCTGCTGAGTATTGGCAGTCCTGGAGAAAACATGTTCATTAATAACGAACTAAGACTTTGCGGGTATGTTGGGCTTGCATAACTTCCTATACAGCATGTGCATTTGACCTTTTTTAGGTTTTACCTTATCCTTTATACTTGTTATCTTCCAAATGCAAAAGGGGGTGGCGAGCTAACCAATTCATTCCCACCTTTCCGCCCTTGGGTTGGAGCGCACTTTACCCAATGGCAATTCAAACTTGATAAATTCAATTTATTTCGTTCCTACAGATTCACCTGGATTGGGCTGAACGATCGTAAGAACCAGAGCAACTTCGAATGGAGTGACGGCACCTCAATGACTTTCAAATCCTGGGCTGGTGACGAGAGCTACTATGAGCAGGATGAGTACTTGAACTCAAAGCAGAACTGTGTGGCTGCATCCAGGACCGGAGAATGGAGACCATTCCACTGTGATAATAAGTTCTACTCTGTCTGCAAGATGAAATTGAGTAAGTAGTGGATGAAAGGGATTGTAAGAATGCAACGAGCTGTATTCATAGCCAAGTCAATAAAATGAAACATCCACTACAGCGCCATTCCTAAAAGTGTAGAGGTACTTTTATGAGATGTAAATCAAGTGAGTTTGACAAGCTTTTCACAGAATTGTAAGAATTTCCCCATGTAAATAGACCAACACATCGGTATACGAAAGTCTGGCTATGGTTTATAAAGATTCCTCGAGTAGTACGCGTCCCTCTTTATTCACAGCCAGGCGGGGGACATGGATCTTAATACATGGTTAATACGATATAAACGGGTATTTGTTATTTTGTTTGTAGAAGCACCAGAGGAAGAAGAAGAAGAAGATATGGAGAAGAAGGGTCATTATCATCATGCTAGAGTCTCTAAAAAATCACACAAAATTAAAGCAAAACAAGAGGATGAGGATGAGGAAGATGATGAAGACGTTTCAGGTATCTCAGCCACAATCTATTTTTCTCAAAACACCACTTCAGGTCATGTGACCATTGTAATATTAATCTTGAGTCATGTGTCTAACCACAATCGAGTTTTTTCAAAACATTGCTACATGTCATGTGACCCATAACCAAGTTATTTTGTGTCGTGACTAGCCACAATACATCACTTCAGGTCATGTGACCCATAACAAAGTTATCTTGGATCACGTGACTAGCCACAATACATCACTCCAGGTCATGTGACCCATAGCCAAGTTATCTTGGATCACGTGACTAGCCACAATGCATCACTCCAGGTCATGTGACCGATGGCCAAGTTATCTTGGATCACGTGACTAACCACAAGCTAGTTTACTCAAAACATCACTACAGGTCATGTGACCTCAAAAATATTTTTGCGTCACGTGACTAACTACAATTTTTAACAGTAGGTTGGAATGATCTCTTTAAATTATATAACAATGAGAATTAATATTTTGTGATGACAATTATTTCAGGAGTCGCATCAGGATCAGATGAACAAAGTTCTGAAGATGCTATCAAAGAGATCAAGAATAACGTCAGGAAAGCAGTCAAAGCTACGTTCAAGAAACAGAAACATGACAAAACACAAGAAGAGGAGGAAGACGAGGATGAAGATGAAGATGACTCTGGCTCAACATCAGAGCGATCAGCCAGCACTGTTCCCGCCAAACCACACCGCAAGGAAGAAATCGAGACAGTCGACGATACCTTCTTTGATCTAAAACACTAAAATTATCCCAGCCAATCAAAATGGACCTGACATGACGTAGATGACGTCATAGGGTTGATTTATAAAACTCTGTTTGATATCGATGGTTGTGAAAGGAGCTTTAGAATGTTAAATATAATATTGTTACAAATGACGTTTAACGACAAAATACGAAAAGATGCCAAAAAACTGGCTTTTCCTAGGACTAAAAAGCATCGTTCTTTGTAAAAAAATGGATGGTTGTAAAGCTTGTGCATCGTACTCATGATTTCTTTCAAACAAACTGAAAATTATTTTAGATACTTTTAAAGCTCACCTTGAAGCAAAGGTAGCGAATACCAGGCAATAGGCAAGCAAACTAAACATGAAAGGCATCATGGGTATGACGTCACTAATAAGTCCGCCTCGACATGGAGACGAGTCAGAAAACAGACAATAAGGAAGAATTCAATTTTTGTTACGTCGTAAACCTCGATTTGAAAAAAATTCTGTTTTGCGCAAAATTCTAATTCTGAGGTCGGTGCAGACCATCATTCAACATGGCGGCCGCACGAAAAAAAAACGACCTCATAAATAAAAATTCTTGGAAGAAGTTTTCACAGACGCAATGATCGACAGATAAGTTCTCTCTCACTTTCTGTATATTTTTAATTTCTTCACCGTTCAAGTTGCTTTTAAACAAGTTTTTTCTCTAATAGGCGTAGTATTCAAAGAAGTTATTTTCTTCAGTGTTTTAGACTGTACCACAAAATAGCCAACACTTGCTGAGCTGAGCAATGGTAACATACTTAATTTTGGAAAAATTTGTTTCGTGTTTATTGAAAGACAAGCCATGTATTCTTTATTGAATTTAATAAACTTTATTGAAAAATGGCGTGTGTTTTTTCGTATTGCGTATTGCGTATTACAAATTTATTTTTATAGATTTAAAATCTAAAAGAAAAAGTTGGACTTTTTAATGAGAATTTTAGTAGCCTCTGTACTACCATTAACGAAAAATCATTCCTTTATCTGGTCTAATCTTAGATTTTAAACTACAAGTTTAGTGTCTACACTGTCTTTATTATTCTGTGATTAGTGAATACGTCATACGAATTGATCACGTGATGCGATTTATTTATTCCAGAAGCTTAGCATTAATTATTATAAGCAGCTTAAAAAGTAGCTTTATGAAGTATTGTAAGCTGTTTATCATGTGTGTTTCTTTTGGGTTGAAATACATATGTTTAATCTGCTTTTGAATTCATCTGAACCAATCATGGACCTTGCAAAGGCTTTTTTGCCAATCACAAACCTCGTATAACCTTCTAACCAATCACAAACCTTGAAACTTTTAACCAATCATAAACCTTGTAAAAGCCTCTAACCAATCATAAACCTTGTAAAAGTTTTTTAACCAATCATAAATCATGTAGAAGCTTTTAACCAATCATAGATGGGCACTTAACAAAGGTCGGTTTTTTAAATGATTTCCACATAACCTATTCATCTCTGTTATATTGAAGGTCAGAAAAATATTAACCAATTATAAGCAGCAGCTAAGCATTTTTATCTTATCAGCTTTAGCACAAAAAATCTACATCTTTAACATTGACAATTTAAACTTGATCACATGATCACTGCTATAAAAGCAGCAGCATTGACATACTGTTGATCACTAATCTATCACATGGTTACCTTGGACAGATCACATGATCACATCCACTCATACATCATGTGACGGAGGAGTTTCAAGGGATGTCGGAGTACCTCAGGGTCGCTCACTTTACACTCTGTCTCAGGATCCTTGGGGATAATACTGTTGACATACTTCTCAAACTGTGCCATACTACAAGGAGAAGCATCACAAAATGGCAGCTTGCGTTCTTGGTCATTGTAGATGACCTTGACTGCGAATGATTCCTGTTGTTTGCTGTTTTGTTGAGCAGCAGCAGTGTTCTGGTAGAGCTCAAGTCTAAACATTGAGGCATAAGGTGGCCATTTTCCTTCAGAAATGTTGAACGCCATCAGGAGAGTTCCCACTGTTAAAATAATATACAAAAATATATCGGACTGGACGTTGGTTGAATAGATCTTTGATTCATGCTACCTTTGAAGAGATTTTAAATTTTGGGAAATCCAGAACCATGAATTGGTATATGTAATAGGACTTCATGCTGTCCAATTAAGAAATAATTGGACGAGGAAAATTCCGAGGACTTCCAATTTGGCAGTCAGAGGAATTTTTCGATTCTAATTATTTCTTGATGGGGGAGCATGAAATCCCATTACCTATTAATTATATAGCTGCCTAATTAATCCCATATCGAAAAGACCTGTCCAATTAAGAAAATAATTGGCCAGTTAGCTATATGGGATTAATGAGAAGCTGTATAATTATTAATGCAATGGACTGGATATCATTCAACTGGATTGTGAATTGCATAAAACATCTCAATGCAGAATTTGTGCGTTTTACCCTAAAAGTACCAAACCTAAATTTTTGTTGAGGCTATAAATGGTTTCTTTCTTCTAGTGTAGTAGTAGACGAGAAAATAAAAATATAATGGAATGGAAAAAGCATGGAAAGAAATAAAGTAAGGGAAAAGGAGAGGAGAAGCAAGTAGTGCAAGTAGTTTTAATATAGTATTATATCAGTGTGAAGAGCTGGACTCGTGTTTTGAGCTATTAATTTATTTTAC
>NW_022261558.1:6365-18591 GCF_009602425.1 Actinia tenebrosa
GGGGGGGGGCTCATCCAAACCTCATTAACCACAAAATGAACCCCCTAAATTGAAACAGGATCCCTCTTTGGGACCTTAAACCTTACCGTAGCTAGCCAACTACTATTTTTTTTGGTTGGCTAATTTTTTGGCTAACTATCTTACCACAAAATCCTGGACCTGTCCATAGCTGCATGCTAGAAGTTATAATCATCTCATTAATTCATAATCATGAAGCTTAATTTTAAAATTACCTTTTCCTCATGAAAGGAATGTTGACACAATTTGCTGCAGCAACGGCAGCAAAAGGAACAAATCGACCAATAATTGGTGGAGCATTCTTAAAGAAAAATAACAAAAGTACATGGCATGTCAATAATAATTTCAGAGACTTGAATAGAGAGTTTCGCACATTGTGGCTGGTAGACTAACCAGTGATTATTATACATTATTCACCTCTCAAAGACTCATGGCTTGGTAAATAGCACGGGTGGCATAGTGGTGTGAGCGCTTGCCTCTCATCAATGCGACCCAAGTTCGAGTCCCGCCGGGTTCAGTGTTGTATATGAGTAGAGTTGTTTGTTGCTTCCCTCCTGTGCTTCGAGGGTTTTCCAGGTTCTCCAGTTTTCCTCCCTCTGCGAAAATTAACTCCTAAATTCCAATTCGATCATGGAATGAGGGCCATAGGTTTGCTAGCCACTGGCTATTAAGTGCTACCCTAGTGAAAAAAGGACCTTTTTTTATATAGTCCCTGATATTCCCTTCGCCAATAATATTGTCCTATAGACAAACAAAAAATGGCTCTGGCTGAAAGGTATGTAAGGGAAGCCTTATTTAATAATTACGATGATGCTGTATAAAAAAGGTTATGGTAAATGGCTTATTTGTATTAATTTATTAGAAGACAGAGAGTGGTAAGATGAGGCATCCATTGCTTTCATGTACTTTTTGTAAGAACATGAGTCCATGTATCAGTCACTCTTCATCCATTCTAGATGTAAAGGGTAGATTTATGGGAGGGGTATGCTGGTGCTGGGGGTGTGCACCCCCTAAATGAGCTGATATCTAACTGCAGTTGAACACCCCTCTCTTAAGAAACCTTAGATCTGCCCTGAATGTAATACCACAGGACCCCATCTTTTAGGTTAATCATGATTGATAAATACTTGACATGTGTGTGTGTGTGCAGTGAATAAATATTATATGCAATGAATTAACTATTGAGAATTATTTAGTCTTACCCTAGTTACATAGTTTAGTCCTAAAGCAACACTTATTGCTCCACTTGTGGCAAGTGTGTAAGCTATTCCAAGTTCCCTGTCAATCAGTAATAAAAAGATAGTTGAAATGATAAATACTTGCTCTACCCAGAGCAAACTCAAATTTGATGTGATAATGGTTATGGTGGCAAAAATACAGTACCTATTAGATATTGGGGAATCTCCACTTCTATTTGTGTAATTCACAATAGCATTAAAAGACTGGTTGATCCATTGCCAAAATAAGACTTGTGGAGTAGTTCTGCAAAATAAAAATAACTTACAATACTGATTTTACAACGAAACGTAACATGCTAAATTCTATCTCTGGGTAATTAGCAGAGGTGGATCCAGGATTTTGTTCAGGAAGGGGTACTGTGCACAAAGTTAACCCAGGGAGGGGTGCACCCCTTAGAATCAAAAGGAAAAACAGTATTGGTTATCTTAGAAGTAGGGGCACAAAGTGGAACCAGGGAGGTGTGCGCACCCACTGCACCCCTCCCCTTGATCCACCCATGTTTAGCATTGCCCCAATTTAAATCAACCGAAAGGTTTTTATGAAAGGTAAAAAAAATAATAATTTGTAGGGTTTGTATGGTGGGGTCTTTCAGGTAGTACTCCCTTGTTATACATGTATCATTGATCAGGTTGTTTATTACTAACTTGTAGAAGGTCATCATACAGCCAGTGATAGTCATATTCATAGGGACTTGAGCAGACATTCTTCCTGGTAAAAACATTTTCTCTCCAGTATCTGGATGAAAAGCTGATTCAAAAATCTTTTTTGCTCTCCATATTTCTTCATCAGTTGTTCCTGCTGGTTCTTCTCCTCGTCTGAGAAACAACACGAAATAAATTGAATATAGTGGGAATTAAAATAATGGCTGGTCAATCACCAGTCATGATGACTGGCCAAATTAGTTTTAACTTTTTCTGTTGCTATTTTAAGCCCAGTACAGTACCTCTATTACAAAGACTTCTACTCTTTACCAAGCAGACAGTTCTGGTGTAAAAACCAATAGAAACGATAGAAACCCTTTTGATATCCACCCAAACTCAATTTTTCGTTTGTGTTGAAGGTCTTGTTTGTCACGTGTGACTGGGAATCGCAGTAAGCCAATGGTCTGTTTCATGTGCATTTCCAAAGGTAAAACACCTTGACAACAAGTACTTACCTATATTTGATAAGTAGTTGTTTCATCCTATCTAGTTCTGACTCAGCATGAAAGAGATTTCGAGGGTCAGTTACGGTGAAGAAATGCTTAGCTCTTCCCCAGTAAGTGCTCTGGTCATAGCGGGGCTTGTCAAGGTTGATGCGACCACCTGGTAGTCTTGCTGACTCCATTGCTTTCTTTAAAATCTTGCTTGTAATTATAGATAATAACTGTGACCAAAAGATAAAATTGAAATTACATCACAGCAGCTATGACAGRAAGCACAGCGATTTTTCTGTAATAAACTGAATTTTCACATGTACACCAGATTTAATAATAATAATAATTACTCCAGCTTCTTTCTGAAGGAAGGCCCGAGTTATAAAACGCTCGTTATTATTTGTCATATTTTCCAATGTTCGTCTACAAAAAGCAGGCATGCGCACTTAACACCTGGGACATCAAACACACATGTGTACTTTGCTTATATCAACTGAGCATGTGACAAATTTATCATGAACAATTTATTGAGAACCAATTATTGTGAACCATTTATTGAGAAAAATCTATCTAGCTATACAAATAGCAAAACAACTTATGAATTTTATCCAAACTTTGACCTTACAAAGGACTCAACTGCTGAATTTCCACATGGCTTTGCTGATAAACAAAGAAAAAGAACTACTCACCACTAACAGCACACGACATGGAATAACACGGAAGTCAAGCGTGAATAATCAACAAGCAGCTGTGAGCGAAAATAGTTGTGAGCGGCTAGGTGTGCCAGACCAAAACTACCCAGAGCCTCCTTAAGTTGATTAAGATGTGTTATTATGCTAATCTATTTCATAATTTGAGTTTAAATAATTACATAATGCCACAAGAGTTACTGTATTGTCTGGGATACCTGTGGTTAATATTATCATGTTGGGATCCCTGTGTGTAAAAGAGAGGACCGCCATTAAAAGCACGTTGCGACAACGTTCTCTGTGTGTTAGTAGTCTTTTAAATCCGGTTCAATCCGAATAGAAATACAACAGTTACCAACAACAGTTGATGATTGTGAAGTAGAGGTAGCTTTAGGTCTACATAATGGTACTTTAGACGGAGTATACCATCTATTGTAAACTACATGACCAGATTTTTGTCTGGGGTGGCTGCGTAGTAATGCAAACGGCAGTTATTCATGCACTTATGCGCCTACTCTCAGTCTTCGCACATTCCACACTAGCAAAGTTTTCTTTCATGAAGCCCGAGTTCACGCAGGTATGCGTCAGTTTTATTATTGTTAAGGCCGCCATCACGTGATGGTGCAGTGAAGCAACACTTCTCTGATCTCGCTCAAATTCATAGCAGTTTTGATACGACTACAGATCTAAACAAAGGAGAAATCGTAATCGGAATATCTTACATAAGCTTATAAATTAGACTTATTAAAAATTTAAAACTTTACGACATCAATAGCTGAAAAGAAATTCTATGGCGAGTGTTTGGAAAATATTTTACATGTAAAAGCTAACATGCTAACGTCATGCTGATATAAAATAGAAGAGGTTTAACCACTTACAGTAAATCACTGTAAGGAGAAATATCCTCTCTTTTTAGATACTAAAGTCTATCTCTGATATTAATATAGTTCGAATCTACAGTACAAGGAACTTAAGAGGACATAACACATGTGGTGGATAGATTCACGTACGCTTATATCTTGCGTTATCTAGCCCAAAAAAGGTAAAGAATAACTGTTCGAAACGTGACAACCCTACCAAATAGCGATAAATCTACAGAGAGACTTACCTTATATATAAATTGAATCGTCAGCAATGAAAACTATAATCTCTTTTATGAACAGAGCCGTAAATATTGAACAAACCCGCTATATCCGACGACCTGTCCGACTCTGTAAACAGCCAAGCTCCCAATCAAGACTGAATTATTAACAGGAACAGGTCAATCTGGTTTATCTCAAAGTAGTAGTGGTGGGGTTCCTGTGCCTTCGACTCCAGTCTCTCCCTGATATCAAAAATCAAAATGGCGGCCTGTTACAGTTATGCATAGATTTGAAATTTGTGCGGATTTTACGGGATTTTGCGCTTCAATTTGGTTGTTAAGAAATCAGTATTGGTGTCATTGTCCTATTTTTTTTATATTCGTTCATATTTAGAGTTTTTAACTCAATGAAGAATCAGTCAGCATGGTATTACGACTGCACCATGTGGAATTCTTATGTAAGAACATACGCTTCAGACTTGGACAATTCTGTGAGCAGTTTGGTTTTAGACCTTTTGCTCAAGCAGTAAACCCAAGAAGGGTGGCAATCAAAAGAAATACAGTATGTTTTGTCTTCACTGAGGACACAACAATAACAAGAGACTCGGTATTTAATGTGACCTTTGAAGTGAAAGATGTGAATGAAATTACGAAACGCGTTTTTTATAGCAATGGTGGAAATGTTTTGGTTTCTCCGACAACGTTAAGTGATTCTCATGGACAAATCCTGTCCTCCGTAATAGAAACCCCGTGTGAAAATGTTTTACATACTTTAATAGACAAGTCAAATTATGATGGACCATTTTTACCAGGGTTTTATGATTTGACTTCTAAGACATTGGAGATTTTACCTGAAAACTGCCGACAATTATCAAAGGATGAAGATCTTGTAACTCACATAGATCATATTGCTTTTGCATGCCACAGAAATAGTTCACTGAAGATAATTGATTGGTATGAAAAATGTTTTGGATTTACAAGATTTGAGCTGAATGACAAAGAGGAAGAAGATGGATTTAAAATAGAAAGTTTTGTGAATGGTTCTTATGTAGGAATGAAGCTTACTGCAATGGAGTACTGGAAGTGTGCAGAAGTAGGAATTGAAGTTAAATCTAATGATCCAAGAGATGGAGTGAAATTTGTGTTGGCCGAAGCCTTACCAGGACAAGGTAGAGTGTTGGCATGATGCATATTTCAATGATGGCATCATTTTACTACCACTACGAGAATAATAATTCAGGTTTGGATAGTCAAGTTCTGATATCTTGCCCTTGGTATCAGATGCTATTTCTTCAGTGCTGCAGCTTCATACCTTTTGTTATCGCAATCGAACCTAAAGCAAGAAGCACTGGATCAATAAAGCCTTTGGAACCCAGGGTACAAATGTTTTAAATATTGGCAGGTGCAGATATAAGGCAGGGTTGTAGGGGGTTTCCACCCCACTAGATGAATTAATATCTACTGCATCATTGGTGCTTGAGTTTGTGAATGTCTTAGTCATAAAGGGTGCAACCCCTCCTAAAAAATCCTGGATCTGCCCCTGATTGGTGCATTTGTCTGGATTAAATAATTATAAAAATGAGTGTCATTGGAACCTTTTTTGCTTATCCCCTAGGATTAAACCAAATTCAAACCTTTCTTGAAGAGCATGGAGGACCTGGAGTACAGCACATAGGCTTACATACGACAGACATAGTCCATGCTGTAGACAGACTGAAAAAAGATGGAGTACAATTTGTAACTCCACCAGATGCCTATTACACTCAGGTAAAGAATATATTCATAATAAATTATGCTATAATAAATATTTAAAAAAAGAAATAGCTACTTCAACCTCCTGTTTTTCTTACATGAATTTTATTTTGCCATCTTTCAACCAACATGGTCATTGCTCCACTTTGAAGATGGTTGTGTAGGTCGAAATCTTGACAAAATAAATGTAAAAGACAGGGGGTTAAAGTAGTAATTTATTGTAAACATGAATTTAAACAACACCTACAAACACCAATTTTTTTTTTTTTAATATTGTTATTAAAAAGACATTACAGGTATGCCTCTCCTATAGAAGTGTAGCTTAAATTTACAGTGCCTCATCATTTTTGAAATTTGTATTTGGTTTATATCATTTTTTCTTACAGCCAGACAAAATCAAAGAGATTCTCAAATCTGGCCTATCAGTGGAGGACCTAAAACATCAGAATATTCTCCTTGATGCTGAAAGTTTTACAATTGAAAATGATAACAAAGCCAAGTAAGTATTTTATTTTTACATTACAAACAAAAATATAACTAGCTAAATGTTAGAGTGCTCACACTTAATCCAGAAACAGTGTTACGATTCATTTCAAATTAATCAGAGTAAAAAATAAAGCAATGCCTATTGCTTGACCAGTGTTATTTAGTATGAATTAGTGCTAAGTATGTATGTAACACTGTTTCACAGATATAGTGTTTTCACTCTATTTGCATCAATAACGACTTTTCTATGATAAAATTTCATCCCAAATATTAAAATGGTTTTCCCATTATTAGACTTTAGGAATTTAGTCCCAGTTCTATTTCCCTTTCTATTTTTGGTAGTCTTTGGTCAGTTTGGCAGAGTGAAGTTGGTGCCTACTCTAATATATCCCAAGGGGCCAGGAGCCCTCAGCCTCCATGACATACGATTTAAGTATCTCCAATTTTTAAACTGTGTTTTCATTGGACCTTTTCATTGATGCATGCTAATTGAGACAACAGTCACAACAAGTAAATCAAGCAATACACTGTTGTCAATCAGAGATAGATATTCATAGAGTACACTTTGCTACACACTGATTGAGACAACAGTCATTATGTCAATTGATAATTGTTTGGTACTGTACAGGCCTGCAAATGATCCCAGGACCGCAAATGATCACGCAATAATATGCGGAATGGTTTGGAGTGGGGGAATCCTATAAATACTTTTACTTATGTATTTTCAACTTAGACTCAAATAGTATTTAGAATAATATGAACTTCATTTTTAATTCTGATTATTACTCTTTCTTTTCTCTATCCTTTTTAAAGTCTTTTTTCGTTTTTTCATTGTCATCATCCCCAGCAAATCCTCTTGAAATTATTAAAACTAAGAGCAAAACAGTCGCAAGTATTCGAACCATGTTGACACTGACAGTTCGTAGCACTGCAAGCATGTCAACAAAGGAAGCCCAAGCAATGCGATTTTTTATCATAGAATTGAAGAGATTTTAAACATGTTAAATGTATACAGATACATAATAATTTATTGCTTCKAAATATATTCACATATATACATCTGGAAAGTTGTGATACAGCTTGCATACAACCCATATTTCATTATTATTATCTTCCCGTTTTTTAAATGAACAAAAGAACTGTAAATGTTTGTCACAATAATTATCCATGTTGAGGATTCCCCCACTCCAAACCATTCCGTATGTTATTGCGCAATCATTTGCGATCCAGTATCAGGATCATTTGCGGTCCGGGATCATTTGCGGTCCTATTCGGGGATCATTTGTGGTCCCGGGATCATTTGCGGTCCTGGGATCATTTGCGGGCCTGTACAGTACCTTTCAAAGTTCCATTCTCATGCTGTTATCTTTTCTTCAAGATACTTAATGCAAGTGTTCACCAAACCATTATTTGATAGAAATACATTCTTCATGGAAATCATTCAGAGATTTGGTGCAACTGGATTTGGTTCAGGAAATATCACAGCTCTCTGGAGAGCACTTGATCAACACCTGAGAAAAAGAATTTAACATAATAATAGAGTGCAAGCAATATCACCGTGAAACTTTAGAATACTAAATAGCACAATTTCATGCAAATTCCATTGTTTTCTATTGAGTTTAATTAGCACTATTTTTTACTATTTAGTAATTAGTGTTTCACGGATTGTTTGCACTCTAATAAACGTATTGCTCTAACAAAATAAGAGATTATTAATATTATTATTTATTTATATGATGGCAACATTTGACTGTCATGTTTAAATATAACTAAGAAAATCCTATTTTTATGTGGCATTTTTATTGTAAAATGCTTTATTGATATTTATAAAATAACTGTTATGACTGTCGCGTTCTGATTGGTTTGGAGCGAGTGCTTTATGAGAGCACAATGCACACGTGCGCACTTTCAGTTGCGTCATTCCTATCTATTATCGTAATTTGTATTTTATAAAAGAAATAAAAAACTTGCTTGCTGTGCTGTGTGCAGTCATAAAGCACTTGGGGATTGTTCTGCCAATCGCTGCGTGCTTTATGACAGCACACAGCACAGGCGCGCGTTTTCTATTTCTTCAGTGCTTTGAGATTTATATTACTAATTACATATTTATATTAAACATGTTTATTTATGCTTTTTTATTTGAAGCAAGTTTTTGCCATCAGCTTTTGCTGATCCAGAGACCAAAATTAAAGTTTTGTGAAAAACTTTAAAGGTTAAAAATTAAAGAGAGTTAGTTACTGACWTGCTTGTCATACCTTCTAGTGATTATCAGTATCAATTATTGTTGATCAAAAGTGTGCTAAAAAATGAATTAATAGGTCTCTTGCATTATAGCATCATTTACTACCAACTACCTAGAAACCCTTGCACATTGTCTTTTGTTCAATTAATTAGCACCAATTATCTTCCTATTCTAATGAGGGAATTCAAATTTGAATAAGAAAGTTTGCCACACATTTGGTAGTGGTAGTAAATGAAGCCATCATGGACATGGCCTAATAAACCTACTTTTAATGGATACCGAAGAAAACAAAAAAAACACCCAGGTTTTGTTAGGGGATAATAGAGGTTACTCCTTTGAATGTAAGGTCATTTGAATGTAAGGTGTCTTTAAAAAAAACAAGAAAATACAGTACAAACACACATGAAACTGACTTAAAATATGAAGTTGGTCTTCCTCACTTCATTCCTTATTCACAGTACACTTCTCAAGTCATTTGCACCATTTATCCTAAAACAAAAATCAGCTATAAAAGTATTTTGTCTTCTCTTGTCAGTTTGTAATATTGTATGTAAGTTTTATTTATATATTATTATTTATTCTATTTATTATTATCCTAATAAGACCCAATTTATACTATTCTTAATGCAAATAGCAGCTGTCTATCTTGGTTAGCTACTACAGTTATTAMASACAGTTTGTATCCTTAAATCTGTTTATTCTTATATTTTTAGATTACAATTGTAATTAAGGTACTAATAATTAAAATTGATTGATATTTTATTTAATCCCTTTTTTCAGCCTTTAACTATAAATTAAACTTATTTTCAAAAAGTTCATATAAAGTTACCCTATAAAATATGTATCTAATTATATTTTACTACTTTCTTTTTATCCTATAAAATATGTATCCAATTATATTTTACTACTTTCTTTTTATCCCGCTCATAGGTCTGTTTTTGTGAAAATGGGCTTAATTCAGCCCCTCAGGCTTTGCTTCAAAGCACATGAATGGGCACCCAGTAGCCTTCTGACCCCACAAGCACAATGCTTGAGAGAAGAGAAAGGGAGAAGGTACTGAAAAATTGACCTCTGCTTGCAAGTTAATATTGTGCATATTTACGATGGTGGATGCATGTATGATGCTAAAAGACCAACTAACTGTAACAATAAAGTTTACTGAATTTGCATTATATTATACTGTCTCTTGACAACTGGAGCTACTGCTATTATTACAGATCTCGCACCAAAGTGTTGTTTCATGTGAGCAGCAATAATCAGGTACTGTTTACTCCAGAACTGGACCGACTTTTATTTCTGTTTATTTCTGTACCCAATCAATGTGCATAGGCACGCAAAGATACATGGGAATGAAATAATCAGGCTCTCATCGGGTAAACATTTCAGGCAGCATAATGCATCGTTTTTTATTTATGTTGTTTATGTAAACATGTTTCAACCTATAAAACCAGGGTTTGGTGGTGAGATCCATATTGCTTGATATTTAAAGAGAGCTCCAAGATACAAATCTATATATTATATTTACAGGTTGAATACACTAAGTTAAAACCTAGTGAGAATTACGTTCTGCAGATCTTGGTCATATGAATATGTATGCTGGGAAATGGTACCATAATAATTTAATGTCTCATTACTTTTTACGGCCATTTTTGTCTATGGGCGGTTAAAGTCCCCTTTTCCCCTACATACTCCATCAATTTAAGTATTTTTGTAACCTTGAATGCATATAGGATGAGTGACTCTTTAAACTAGCAATCTTCCAGTATATCCAAAGATCCAAAATGACTCGGAGCCTGAAGAAAGATGACAGACTGTGAGTTTCGTCATGTTACCAAGGATCCCATAACTTCATATCAGACAAAAGTTCAATAAGGTGATTAGTTCTTGCATTCAAAGAAGCTTCAGGGCAAAGGCTCATGAGTCTCCCAGCCATAATCACCACTTTGTCACCCATGTTACAAATCTCATCTACGTCAGTAATGGAAAGATGATGACTGTTAGCTTGTTTTTTATTAGATTCTTCCTCTACTTTAGATGTTAATGGAATTCTCTTTGGTGAACACTGGAGTTTCTTGTGGTGGGAAAATAAGTAACTCTGAAGAGAGTATGAGAGAACCATGCTCATTTCCTCACAGTCTTCCCGACCTCTGTGCCATTCATGGCATTTCCTTGCCTCTGAGGTCTCTTCTGTAAGATAGTCTCTTTTTGGGGGGAGCCTTTCAAAGTCCACTTGGACAATCTTCTGAATCCCACTGTAATGGGAGATGTTTCGATTTGCTTCTGTATCTTTACAATAAACTTCAAGATACTTCTCAAGGAACTTGCTTCTTAACAAATGGGAATGAATTGACTGTAAAAAGATGGTGCGGCACTCAAGATGTTCAAGTTGATTGTAGGCAAAAAGCAATTCACCAACAAGTTTAGTTGCACAGCTTTCAGGGTCTTCACTGACAGACAAACTTAACTGAATAAGTCTCTGGAAAAGATCAATAGCTTGATATAGATAGTTTTCTTTCTTATGTATGCAGGCATCATGATCAGTGATGGTCTCAAACACCTTGGACTCAGCTGTAGGATCTTTCTTTTTGCAATGTGAGGTAGCCATACATAATTCCTTAATCCACCAGACTACCTGGTTGACATTTCTGCTAGAGATTCTCTGAACAGAAAGTAATCTAAAAGCAATTGTCCTTCTTAGACAAAACTGCTTTCTTACTGCCTCTGATTCCATGATATTGATCAAGAATGCCAAAGCTTTGAAAGCACTAAAAGACCTGATGCAAGGTTGGTCATTAGAATCTTCACTTTTCTTACATCTACATCCTGTTAACTCCATTCTTTCTACGATCATTTCAATTGTCTCCCAGGTGATGCAAGTCTTCTCCATTTGCTCTGGCACAGAAGGGTGTAGTGCTTGAATCCTTTTCAATGCCCAAAAACATTTTGTTGCTAAGGAAATAGAATCAGATTTCAACAGAACTTCACTTAAAAGGTAGAAACATATTTCTGGTGGAGGCTTCCTGTACTTGGACACATAACTTATAAGTGTGTCAATATATTTAGCTACTAAACCTTCCTCTTTGATACCTTCTAACACAATGAGCTGGAATTCTGAAAATGGGAATACTGGTCTTTCAAGCTTGTGAACAGAAACATAACCATTGAAATGACAAGCATGCAGGGGTGGTGTGTGATGAGATGTGTCTTCTATTTTTTCAGAAGGACTTCCCATTGACTTTTTGGGAGAGAAAACTTCCTCTRAGATGAACATTTGTTTTAGAGGTTTCTGAGGTGAACCAAATATACCAACTTTTCTTGGAGATTCAATTGCTTTCTGAAGATTTGACTTCTTTGGTGTTCTACTGGAAAATGTTGGCTTATCTGGAGAATTTTTATATGACAAGGGTGAGTGTGACCAAGGCAAAGAAGGTAAGCTTTCCTCATTTGTAGACTTTGAAGATAGCTGGAGGTGATCTTTATGATCCTCTTTTTCAGTCTCTTGAGAAACTCTGAATGAGCTTGAAGACTGTAAAAGATGGTCCTCTATGTCCGGCATCTGGAGGTGATCTTTAGAATCCTCTTTT
>NW_022261558.1:28987-57516 GCF_009602425.1 Actinia tenebrosa
TGATATTCTTATTAATGCCAATAAAATACACATTCTTAACATTAAAATTTTTTCGTGTCATATACACTTTAAGAGAAAAGTACACCGGCTTAATGTAAAAGCAAACCTGTTCAGGACTCATGTATAGATGTGTTCCAACCTGTCCTGTATGATTCGCATCTATGAACCCATTTTTGCCTAAAAACATAAAAAGGTTAAAGAATTATACAAGTTAGTATGGGTTGACATTACTTGCTTAAAAGAGACCAACACATTATTGTTTGAGACTGAAGTGGGACAGGCCAATTCCAATAGGTGAGGGAGGGGGTTACAGCATGAAGTATCAAGGTCATACCTTTTGTAGTATTATCTGATGGCTCTTGAACACCCGTCACCAAACCAAAATCACCAACTTTCACTGAACCATCCAGTGAGAAAAATATATTGGATGGCTGAAAGATTTTAATTAAAAACATTTATTACTAAACAATGCAAATTTATGCAAGTTCTTTGAAATGGAAGGATATGGAAGGATACATATAAAATAAAGGGGCATTAATTAATGCTTGTTTAATGGGACAGTGTTATTCAACATAGGTTCAAATCTTTAAATTTACCTTTAAATCTCTATGCATCATCCCTCTACCATGGAAATATTCTACAGCATTGACAATCTAAAAAAATAGAGCTTAGTTTTCCAACATTGTTGCACTTTTTTGTGGGGGAGGGGGGGAGGGGCTACCTCACTCTTTCTATAAGTAAATGGTAAATTCATATAATTTTTTCACAAGATCAATGAAGCAACCCAATAATGACATCAACAGGCACAATGAATGTCGGCCAGATAACTAATCTACCACACATACCTGATCAAAGAAATTTAGACAAGAAGAATGATCTCTTTCATTGTTGATTTTGAGCCAGTCCTTGAGACTCTCTCTCTGACACAGCTGCATTTGTATAAATAAGTATAAGGGTGCTTGGAGGGTATCTTGGTTGCATTTTTCACTCTTGCACTTGTGATGCATACCTAGAAAGATACCATAATATTAGTTATGATGTCCAAGATTTGGGTGACATGGGTGGCATTTGCTGCTAAAGCACTGTATCACTATATCAGCACTGTATCACTATATCAGCACTGTATCACTATGTCTATTTCAAGTTTGGTTTTGCATGTTCCAGTCTCAACTGAACTGCATGAAATATAAAATATATTAGTAATCTAGAAAAAGTCTAACAAGGGTTACAGAAAAGCTAACAATTGAAAATAATTATAAGCATATGTGTACTTACCAGACAGAAGAGACTGCCCGGATGTCGTAAATGAAGGACTCAGAGACTTACAGCTTGAGCTATTGCTACTTTTCCTTGATAAGGGACCCACGTCTTGATTTTCTTGCTACAATATAATAGACGTAGAGATCTAAATATACATGTCAAATTTTCATTCTGTTGACTAAGAACAAATCAAATTCTTCCATGCTCTTTTATTCCATTTTTTTTGCTTTTCCTTTTCTCCATCCCACATCTTTCCTTTAAAATAAATATAAAATAATCAAAACTTCTTCTAACCTCAGTACAATCACTACTAAGAACAATTCCATCATCTGTGTCATCACCATCATCAACATCATCTTGCTGCGATGAGACTCTAACACCAGAATCACGTTTACTCAAGTCAACAAATTCGATCCCAAATGACCCACTAGTGTCTGGTTCTTCTAGTAGAAATGCTTCATTTTCAAGTTGGTGTACATCAAATGGGACACTGAGATCTTCCTCAGCTGCTGTAAGTGTAGTATGTCTTCCATCTTTATCATCACTGCAGTTGCTTGAAGAACCCTTTGACTTTGTACTTGAGCTTGTCTTTTTCCTTCTTCTTACTACCATATATGAATTATTCAAGTCTCCTGATAAAATTTTGTAAAGTAAAAAAGCTCAAAACTTTGCCTCAAGGAAGTATGATTCATATATTGACAACTCACTCACTCAGGAGAGTTTGTATATAAATCTTAAGCCCCATCTAAAATGAGAAAACAGGTTTCCAGAAAGAATTTTAATTTGTTAATTGTTTCCAAAGATGGCTAAACTGTCAGAAAACTGGTAAAAATTGAGGAAGCATGCACGTGGTAAAGAAGTTTCAGGACATGTTTCCCTAATTTAGCCAGGACTGTACACTAAGTTCATTTGTCCATCTGCCCTCACTCTGGCCAATTTTCCAAAACTCCCTCCAGGAATTAAATTAAAATCAATAATTTGATTATATCATAATTTATTGACTCACCCTGAGTGGTGCAAGGATGCCCATTAACGTCTGAATCCAAGTCCATATCGGTGGAGGTCCTTAAAGAGAATTTAATATGATGAGTTAATTTCTAGATATACATT
Organism: Actinia tenebrosa; assembly: GCF_009602425.1. The sequence goes on from NW_022261558.1 coordinate 31,358, forward strand.
AATTTGTTAATAAGCAAAATCAAGCTAACAAATACCTGTTTTCTAAATACATATCTTCTTGCCAACCAACAGGAGGTGCTTCAAACCAGGCATTAAAATACCTCACAATACAAGGATGTTCTAGTTTGGCCAGTGCTTTTACTTCTCGCATGACTTTTTCTCTTGCCTCATCACTGCAAGAAAGCACAGATGAGCCTTTTTACAAGTAACCATTCAAACACTACCTCATAAGGGTTCTTGTCTTCTTCTGGTTCAATTGACACTCACCAACTCAAACTAAATTTTAAGGAAGAAAATACCAGAGAATCCAAAGAAAAACCCTTGTGACAAGGAAGAGAATGAAGCTCTAGAATAAATACAGCTGATTCCCGTTGAGCCTTTGAAGGCCCTGTATAACATGATCGTTGTAGCAGAGTTTGATTTGCATGTTGTCAAATCAGAATGCCAAGCCTTTCTAGGCAGCTGGAAACATGTTCAGCTGATAAGAATACCTGTTCACAGTTGCCTAGAAATGTCTGGCGACAATTGCTCTATTTCACTATGACGTCACTGCTTGTTTATGTTGGGGATAGAATCGCCAAATCCAATAGGAAATTCAACAAAATTTGCTCCTAGTGAAACAGTTTAATCTAAAATGGCCTAGTTTTCAGAAATAATATGTGTCTGAGCATTTGCTGGCTATTCTACTTCCCTTAGTGGATTGATACCAGTTCCAGAACAATTTTCGGTGAAATTGCGTTGATTTGACTCCGTCCGACGACCATGATCCTTTGCGTTTAAACAATGACATGTGACGTCATAGTGAAATAGGGCAATTATTCTGTACAACAACATGCAAGTTAAAGTCTTTTACAAACAATCAGGACAGTGTCATTAAATGCTCAACCTGAATTGGCTATAATACTTACCAGTTTGGTAAACGTACTCTCTTGATGGCATACTGACAGTCATCTACTTTATTTTTGGCCTGAAAGACTACACCAAAGCCTCCTTTACCCAAACAGAGTTCATGTTCAAAGTCAGTAGTATACCTGTAGAGTAATATACCAAACCATTTATTTGTGTTTTATGAAATAATGAATATGGAAGGTACTGTATAGCAAAAAGACACCTTGAGCAGTTTTCTGATGTCAAGTACTTCATAAGCCCCTTTTAGAATAATGAAGGCCTCAAGACCTGTCTAAGACATCAGTAAAGGTAGGTATCTTCTTCCTCTACCCTGTTTAACATTCATTTATCATCTTTATAATAATTATAGTTGATTTATATAATAATATATTATAATAAATTTATCATTTTCATGATGGCAAAGTTGATGGTTTTATACCTATTAGGTGTTTGTTTGTAATCATTAATCAAAAATTTGTTATGCACCACTGATGGATTCAGGTGTGTTTCCAGGGGTGGTGAGAGATGTGTTTATAATTGAAAACATTTAGATTATAAACTTTCAAATGTTTAATTTTAAATTTAATTTCTGTCAATTTGAGATGCCATATTTTCACCATTTTCAGGACTGCCTTTCATTGCCCTCCTTTTTTTTAAATCCTACACCTACCCCTGCTGCTGAAAGTCAAAACTTAACAGTAATAAAATTACAAAGTTACCTTGAAACAAAGATGTTGTTCATGGATGATGATGATGAAATGTTTGATGTTAATGATTGTTCTCTTTGCTAAAACAGACAAAGTAGATAAAAGGTAAGATTAAAATCTGTTTCCATATGGATCTAATATATGATTAATTTATAATGCACTGAAACAATGTCTTACCAATGCTGGCTCTGACGAACTTGCAGTTAATGCATTAGGAGCAGATGGCAGCCTTTGTCTCTCTGGTGTCTAGTGGGGAATAATCAATGAATATAATATAATCAAGTGCCTATTTGCCATTCCAAGGTTAAGTTAAAAACTGAGTCAAGTTGGCATTGCAATGCATTTTGGGGTGGAAAATAAACACCAATCTAAAAAATATGTCCCCCAAAACAGCCCACAATGCACTGCAATACCAACTTAACCCAGTTTTTCTTCAATCTTGGAATGGAAAATTATTTCTGTGCTTACTGAAAGAATTAAATTATCAATAAATCATTTAAAACATAATTGAATAAAGAATGAAAGATAATTTTATATCATTGTTTTACCAAGAAGCAACTAGTTTTACATTCATTTACCTTTTGTGTTTTGGGAAGCAAAAATCTGAAGATATACCRAGCAATGGCTACCAAAAAAAAAACAATAAGAACGGCTCCTTTCCTGCAGCAATAACAATAGCAAAAATAAAGTGAGGGCTTCAAACCAGGATAATATGACGAGTGAGCAGTTTCATCAGAACTTTTATGAAAAGATTCGTTGGAGGTGCACTTTTTCAATTTTTCAGTTCATTTTTGCACAACTGCTTGTTTTACAGGTTGTTTCATGTTTGTGTAACTTAACTGACTTCAAACGTCTGGCCTCAGTCAATCAAATTTTTGAATTTGAATTAGTGAATTCTGATGATGATTGATAAGTATTCCCATGACTGAAAAACATTTTCCCCATGGAGTCGTGGGTATATTTATCACTCATGTTCGGAATGCAGTTGACTCATTGTATATTTGATTGACAAAAGCCAAAAACAAGCAAATGAAACAAACATATATTGGAAGTCTAAACCTTGATATCTCCATAACTTGATGCTTCACTCAAATCATTTAAAATATTTTACTATTTAACTTTTGACTTCATGTAGAATTAATACTTAAAATATTGAGTTAGGTGCTATAGGCAATTCAAACAATAGCTTTACCAGTATTCCATTGTTAAAACTGATTTTTCAGGACTCTTTTCTTTGTTAGTTGTATTTAGAGTCTCATTTTTGTTATCAAAGTTTTCAATCCTTCTTCCATGAGGAGGGACAACTGGTTGGACATGGCCAAAGAAGAAATAACCATTATCTGAAAAATAAGCAGAACAAATCGATTCAATCCTTTTCAAACAATATTCGTATGGAAACAGGTGCCAAAAAACTGGTAACTGACATAATGCCAGTAGCATACAAAATTGTCTTTTCAAAAACCCATGCAAAGAATTATTGATATCAGGAAATAAATATCTTATTAGAAACCAGGGGCAGATCAATAGGGAGGGTTAAAGCCCCCTCCCCCTCCCCCTCCCCCTCAATGAGTTGATATGTAACTGTGTTATTGGAGCTTGTGTTTGTGAATGTCCTCATCATAAATGGTGCACCTCAGAAATTAATTTCTCGATTCCATCGTGAAAACAAGTTACTTTTAAAGATTATAAATAGATAAAGTAAGAGTTTTCTCCTACCAAATGGATATTCCACAGGATTCCATATTGCAATTTCCTTGGACACTACAGTAGGAGTACGGGAAGCTGATGTTGCAAGTTTTGGCTTCCATGTGATGGCTCTTGGTCTTCTAGCAACTTCATGGTTGCCTTTGGACTGCACTTTGATAGCAGAATCCAATAATGGATTGAAAGAATGCTGTGAGGGCTGGATATATACTTGTCCTTCATGAGAACCTAGTAAGTAAAAGAAAGAAGCATAGTTGAATAAGAAATATGAATTGGCTTCATGTGTTACTGTATTGAGTAAAAGTAAAGCAGGTCATCAACTTTGTAACTTGGTGACACTTATTATGTTATTATCATCTCCTTGATATGTTGAACAGGGCTAAAGATAACAGCTGGTTCGTTGCGGGTCATGTTGAGCAGCCAAATTAGTTTTAGCTCAGTCATACCTCATTTCTGGTTTAAAGTTACTGCATGGTCAAAATGACTGGCAAGGTAAAGCTTTGACAGGACCAGTTCCAGTTTTGGCTGGCCATTGTCTGATGAGGAATTACTGTTCTATGTCTTTACCAAGAAAAAGAAAATGCTTACCAAGATACATGATGGGTTTATCTGAGCCTTCCTCTGGGAGACCATCTCTCAGCCCTGGCAAAACATCTTCACTAAAAATATCAACTGATTTTAAATCGCTTCCATGTAGCATCCAGACAGCATTGACTGGTGATTCAAATTTATGACTCCACAAAACAATATCACTGTCGATACCAGCCATGTCATGAAGCTTTACAGCTGCAATCAATCCATCTGGAATTGAAACTCTCAACTTCCATTCTACTGTTTCTTCACTATCTTCTACTGGACATTTTGTGTCTTGATCATTTGTTAGAGAATCTAAGAATGTGACATCTTGTTGTCCAACAGAAAAATTCCACCTACAAAATAAAAAATAAAAATTGAGTTATACTATGTAAGAAAGTAAAAATATACAGCATGAATGAATGAAATACTATGTAAGAAATTGAAAATATGAATGAATGAATGAATGGATGAATGAATGAAAGAATGAAAGAATGAATAAATAAATGAATTTGCTTTAAGATTTTTGAGTGATCTTGGTTAATATAGCCCCACCGTAAGGTACTTCTCACCTTTCACTTCCTGTTCTCTGGTCTACAGCTCTAACAGTCTGCTTGGTTCTCTTCACCACAAATATATCACTGTCTTGAACATGATCACCTGTCTCGTGGTCAGTTAATTTGCACCCTTCAGCTGAACACACATACCTCACCTTAATTCAATACAAAAACAATAATTACAAATGAAAAAATCACTTCTTTCCATAACTTCAAGGCATCTAGACTACTAACAGTACCTATTTTCCCTCCTAACTCAGTCGAGTCAGGTCTTTACACTACCTTGGACTCACAGGGACTGGATATGATTCTTTGCACATGCTGCCTCACTAGCCCCACTCCCCACCCACCAAAGGCAGGTACAAAAACTCAACTAAGAGAATTGAATAATAGCGACTGTTAACAGCTGTCTACAAAGCTTCTTATTAACCATAAATATTTCTTATAGCCCATTTATTTTAATTTTTAGATTTAGACTCTGATTTCTACTACCTATAGGCTATAGTTAATACATGACAACAGTACTTTGTGCAGGACAATATTTTTCATTAATAACCTTTCCTGATTTGGGGTCAATACCACAAGATATTGCTTCTTTTCCTCCAACCAACATTGAACCATCTTGAAGTTTATAAAATGATCCCAACAGATTGTCTGCTGTGTAAGGAATAGGCTGTTCAAAAAAATAAAATAATGATGTTTAATTGCATTCACTTATATTTATATATATCTTGTACTAAAAATTTCAACAGGTCACTTGAATTATAGCATCATTAACTACCACTACCAAAAACTAMATGTATTTAAAAAATTTGCAAAGCATTTCATATGTATCGAATTGAGCTGATCCTTGCAGTATATAAAGCAACTTATGCAGCTGCAAATTTAAAGACTCAAAGAAATTCTGAGTCTTGAACGGGATTTGAACCCATATCATTTGTGGTAGTAAAGTGACTCATCTTACAAATGGCCAGGTGACTTATACAAATTAAATTACCTCAATATTCTCTCCATTCACCTGATAGAGGCCACCATCTAGAGAAGGGATAATCTTAACCTGCTTTCCATTCTGAAATGAATATGAAAGAATAAAATACCAGTAATAATCTAGAAGCAAGTAATCTTAAACCTCAGAGTCTAAACCTCAATATAATATTAAGGCTTATGCACCTATCAGCGGCTTCCCCGTGGGGTCGATCCCCAGGCTGACCAGGGAGATGGGTGGGAGAATATAGAAGGATTGGATGCAGTTATTCCCCCTGGGGTTGGGAAAATTTGTGGCATTGGTTTTGTGGCTAAAAACTGAGGTGGGGAATTGTAATGAAGTTATTTTCATTGTAGAGGTTACCAGGGAGATTGATTTTCCTCTCTAGTTAAAGAAATAGCTCCTGATTTTAAAAATTTTGAGACCACGGACGTTTTTGGTCGGGCTGGGTTACCTGTGTTAGTCGCCAATACCCAGATGGCTGACGAGGTGAGAGAATTCCACTGTGAAGTATGTTTTTTGACATTCTTYGTTGTTTCATAGATACGAATTCAAAGGCAACTTTATTTTTTTTACTTTTAAATGTGAATTCTTCATTTCATGAGAGTTTTTTTTCCAATCTTTTCAATGAAAAACTACCTGAAATATCGGGCAAACCACACGGGTTAYGCGTTGAGTTCAGTTTTCAAAATATAATAACAATAATTTCAACCAAAATGAGGGAGATTGTAGATTTGAATGCCTCGACCAGGGGACATTGAAAAGAACAACTTCCCTACCCCTGGGAAAAATGATCAACATTGTTTATGAATTTTTACAATCTCCCTGGTCAGTCCGGGGGTCGACCCCACGGAGAAGCCGCTGATAGGTGCATTATCATTAGACTCAAATATCTAGTAGTATGTACAAATCAAAGTACAAACAAACAAATAAACAAAAACAACAAGTTTATATTTCCGAGAGTATAAGAGGTGTTTAATAGGGGAATCGTTTTTGATATCTTGCATGAACAAGGCTCAGGAAGAAATATCTAACCTGGAGAGAGCTAAGACTAGATGACAGCAAAGGCCCTGAAATTGCTGGCAAACTCCACCGAAGTGCTCCATTTTCTCTGGTATCCAATGCTGAAAGTTTTCCATCCAATGTACTTACAATAATAAGGGAGCTGAAGCAAAAACAAATACTCAGGTTTTTATAACAATAGATGAGGTAAACACCAGGGTATTGTTTACTAACCAGGAGTCTAGAGGTTTGGTTAAATCTTTGTCATTATTTTTAGTTTGACTTTCGTCGTTTGAACTGCTGCTGTTCGACCCTACTAACTCAACCAAAGCAGCCATAAATGCCACAAACTTGATCAAAGACAGGTATTCCAGAATTCTCATCTTATGCTGGATGGTATTCTCATGTTGTGAAGTGATAATTTACAGACTAGAGAAGTGTTAAGATGGTCAAAATTGAATCATTCTAGAGCACAAAAAATCGTGTCTGTTCTAATGAATCCGCCATGTTTGTTATGAGGTGATGGTGTAATGCCTTCTGATTGGTTGATCGGTTACACGACGAGAAAAAAATCGTCATCAGTCTATTTATAGATATTTACATCAGTAACCGCGCCATGCCGCGCCGGTGGAGTCTACACGTGGCGACTTGACTGGCGACTTTTCATTTACAAAATATATATATTTAAATCATTGTATTTTATTATTGAAATTCTAGTTTTTACTAGTATCTTCTAAACTCCAAAATCAAATAAGGATATGCGACAAGCTGATGTTTATGTTTTTTAAGCCAGCATCGATAATGTGATATTTCTTAGAGGGGGAGGAGGAAGGGAGAGTGGGAGGGAGATGAGGAAAATTGCCTTGAATAACAGGGCATAATAAACTTGCAGCAGCTTATTTCTTATTTGTATCAACTTTTTTCCTATTCGCAGCAGCTCGTCTATTCGCTTGCACGTTCCAATGGGGCACCGAAACTGAAAGCCAATGGTGGGAAGACTAATCGGAAGAGAGGTCAACTTGGGTCGACTTGTTTATTTGGACTCCCTGTGTCTTCGGAAGCTCGCTAAAGGGCCCTCAATCGTTACGGCCAGCGGAAGTTTTCCCGCGTTAATCCGAAAAACGAACTCGAGAAGGAAGTGAAAATATGGTTAGATTTATGTCATTTTTTTACTTCGATCGAATCAAATTGAATGGATAAAGCAAGAAATACATCACCTAGCTTTAAAACTAAAAGCTTCTACAGTTCAAAGCCATCCCCAAGGTAGGATTCGTTGTTTTTACCGATGTTTTTGGTAGTTGGAGCTTCTTCTTGGACACACTTTCCTTTACAGATCCAAAACGTGGGATGAAAAGCAAGCAAAATGGGAAGCTAAGTTCCAGGAGTTTAAGAAAAAGCCTATTCCTACACCGAGACTCTTAAGGTTTTTTCAAACAGCTGTCTTAAGCTTACTGTTTATTTTATTAAGTTTTGAGATTGATCACTTCTGAATGTATCCTTTTTGTAATACAGAGTGTGATTTCAAGATTATTGACTGTAGAAATATTATTTTGTACAGACTTGACGATCCTATTCCAGTTTTCAAACGATTTCCCTTGCAACAGTTGGCATTTGATTATGCAAAGACATGTAGTAAGGTCATTATTGTTATTGTTGTTGCTGGCATTGTTTATTTGGCTATTTATTTGCTTATTTAATGATTGCTGTCGTTGTTGCTAATATTGGCATCATCATCAATATCAATATTTTTTATTTTTCACTCGGTAGCTATGTTGGCTGGAATAATAGGTTTTTGCCGTCCAGCCTCACATGCAAGCCCTTAGGGATGAGTTTGAATGGGCAGAAAAAAGGCTTTAATCCTTGTGGGAGTAAACATGGCTGCTGCATAACAATATAACCTAATATAATAAAATAAACGAATTCACATAGCCTTTAAATGTGCTGAAATTAAAAACTTTACTTAGGAAAAAACAAAATTAAGACAGTCTATTTTTTAATTATAATTATAGGATGTTCATGTGTTTTCTGAGGAAATTGAGTGTGGTGGAAAGAGGCGATACCTCGTAGCAACATTTGACCAATTTTGGCAAGTATACAGGTACATTGAAAATACATGCCTGATTCTTTTTAAATTTTTCACAAAGACATGAAAATTAGAGTAAGAAAGAAAATCCAAGCATTTGGCGATATTGTTATGTCCTCATATGCAAGCAGCCTATTGATCAGAATGTCTTTTTTTAATGGTTTAGTACAGGCAGAGGATAGACACAAAGTCCAAACAAACTCAGCCTGAGACATATCTTTACTTAAGTAAACACAGTATGACATTGAATACATACTACATATTTATTTCTAGGAAACTGGAGCGAGATCAAAGACACTACTATGAAGTTATTATAGAAGGTTATCTAGTACAGTCCTTACTGTACATATTTTCTATGTGAAATTCTTAATATTTTATTATTATTTATTAACTTGTAAAGTGCCAATATCAATATACATTTTCATTGGCAATTCTTGAATTATTACTATTGTTGGGCTTCCTGCTGAAATCAAGCAACTTGTACACCAGAGGAATTTTAGTGTCATAGTTGCATGAAAACTTAAAAATAAGCAGACAGAAAGCACAGCTGGTTTGGGCTGCTAATGGCTGCCTCTATAAATCAATGTGACTTTTGTTCCATTCCCAAGCTTGGTGTTGTATGTGAGTAGAGTTGTTTGTTGGTTCTCTCCTGCGCTTTGAGGGTTTTTCTCCAGGTTTTCAAGTTTTCCTTTCTTCACGAATATTAACTCCAAAAAATCCAATTGGATCTGTTGCTGAGTGATTTAGTTATGAGTGGTTCAGGAGGCTGAGTAATTATTGCTCCCTGCATGTTTGACACAAAATTAATTACATTTATATTCATACAAAACTCAAATCAATTTCTTCTGAATAAAAAAATATTTTTAGGAGCAGCTTGCAAGCTATATTTTGATCTTGAGTTCATTAAAGATCTCAACCCAGACAGTAATGGAATTGAAATGGTTGAGATTTTCATAAAGGTGAGTCATTAAATGGCATGTTTAGTCTCAAGTTGTCTACACTAGTTATGGGATCCCTGTGGTGTAGGTGGCAGGGTTTTGGCCTTCCTTGAGATAATGCTACTTTATTGGCTAAAGACATATGACTTCCACTCTCATATGACTTCCATTCTTTAACAAATGAAATACTCATTTGACCCATTCAGAATACTCAATCAAATTTTGAAGAGTCTATTATAGTAGTGCCAATGAGTCTATTATAGATTTCTTTATCAAATTGAGCTGATCTTCGCAGTATATGAAGCAACTTATGCAGCTGAAAATAAATTTCTTTTTCAGTATGTCTGCCATCAAATAAAACAAAGCTTTGGAATCAGTTGTGATCGAAAGCATGTGATAGACTTGGACTCCAGGTAATATCAGGCTCTTTTACTAGGCTAATTCATGATCTCAAATCTGTTGCAAAATGATTTATAAAATGATTTATAAATACCAAAGTTTATAAATTCATTTGTGGTGTTTTATTTCTATAGCACAGAAACCAAGTTCTCCAGACATCTTATATTTTGTCTGCCAAATGCATTATTCAAGGACAACACACATGTTGGTTAGTGACCTGTTATCGACTGTCAGCACAGAGGGGGCACTGAGGGGCACTAAGGGGGAGGGATATAGAAAGTCTGAGGGCTGGATTTCCATGTCTGTTTCAACTTCTCTCTAATCCATGTAGCTTTGGCTTTGAATACTCTTAAAACAGCAATGATGGAGAGAGGGAGTATAGTGTGTGCTGTCATCTCCCTGGAAGACCAGCCATGTAGCTGAAGATACTACCAACGTTAAATATAGTTACTTTACTATTACCTTTGAAAGCCTGGGTCATAAAAAGTGGACAAACAACAATGAGTGCTTGCTTAAATTTAAGCATATACCCATGGGGACTGGTATAATATTTTATATGATGATGGTGATGGAGGAGCAAGGGAGATGTGACATTAACCTTTTGAAATCTCAAGCTCCCCTTTACTCTTAATTTTTATCCACTAAGGGATGTTCATTATTGAAAAAACAACACAAGTTGATAGAGCTAAGGAACTGAGTACATCAAATTGTTCTGTTAGGAAACTTTGTGAACCACATTTGCTTCAGCATTTTGAATCTGGTTCACAACCACCACCCTCCACATGACAAAAATGCTGAGCCGGGAGAAACTTCTGAAGGCCCTGAACCAAAGGTTCCAAGGAAGACACAAGAAAACGTGTCCAAAGTTATCACAGATGAATATATCAATGGAGGTATTACATTTAAATGAAATGATGGATGTAATGACTTAATATCGGCTCGCATTGTCTTCAAAGACTTGGAATGCTTGCCCACAATGAATGATCTAAAAAGCTGCTTATTTCCACTTTAACTACTGCTTCTTTTTTAACATTAGCTGTCTTGATTCTTTACTCTAAAAGATAATATAGCTAGTTAATTATTATTACTTTAGCATCAAGTCTAAAGCGAAGTGGCTTACAAAGTTTTTTTTGCGCGTAAATTTGAAGCACAGAGTTCCCAAAATAAATAATTAAAGAAGACAAGAACGGTCATCTTCAAAKCATTCATAGTATTTTGAAAGACAGGTCAATATTTGGATTGTTTTTCTAGTTGCAGTTGAAGATTTGAAAAACCTCCTGATAGTAAACAATAAAGGAGACGTCGTAACATTCTGTGATCAAGGTGAATACTCACATACTAAACTAGGTTTAGCTATATAAAAGAAAAAAGAAAATACGCGCGTGTGTCCTGTGAAGTGACAAAGCACGCAGAAATTGGTAGAACTCACACAAGGAAAAGCACAACGCTTAACAACTTTCCCTCTTACGCAGGTGTTTATACAAAGAACCGTAATTTTCGCGCGTACAAGTCGGCGAAGTTTGCTAAAAAAGCAACACTGGAACTGGCAAAAGAAAACATGTTTAAGGTGAGTGCGTGTGGCCAATAGCGATGGCAGATCCAGGGGGAATAGTGTGACTACTCACTTCTCTTTAAGAGTTGAAAAATACAAAGAATAAAGAAGGCTATGTGATGCCTTTCTAGGTAACAATCTTCCCCCTTTTGAAATCGTTTTGGATCTGCCACTGAATACTGGCCGTGAAGATATGGACTGCTTTACTATTTTTCTTATCCACAATAGACACACCCTAGTTTGAGAGCTGTCAGCTTGGTTAGTGTAACGTTTAATGTTAATAGGAATTCTTGGTGATTTTTTAATCTTTTTTTTTACTGCATTTTCATTAGCCTGACATGAAAAACAGGACAGGGAGCTTCAGCCGCGATCCAGACTACGTTTCGTTTTTAGATTCTTTGATATCCAATGTCAGGTAAATGTTTTTAGACAATTTGCATGCAAAAGAATTCTTGACCTTGATGTATTCAACTAGAGACACATGAAAGTGAGGTCAGTGAGGCCAACATAAGGTAGCGTTAAGTGGCACTATTCCATTCTCGTTTATTTTCAATAGCACGCGCGAAATCGCTACAAAGGAGATTTTGGTGGACATCAAGCAAGGGTATTTCCATGAAATACCATAAGCACTTGCCGTTGAAGACTGGCTATGTCCGTTTCCGACAATGTCAATCGAAAAACTTTGATTGACGCCCACCTAAACCCTATTTGTCGCGACGGCAAATTGTACGACTCCGCGCCGGCGTGCTATCGAGAAGCACTGTAAGTAAGCACTGCTGATCCTCCTCGAAAGGATGTTGCCTTGAAGACGCGTTCTAAGCCGGAGTAAAGTTAAGAGCGTGACACAAATATAGCATCCACTGGTCCTATTTACCTCACTTTGATGTTGTCTTGATGACACTAGTAGTACCTAATGATCAATTAATGTTTTATAAGTGATAATGCTTTGAGTGATGGGTACACGTTACAGCTCACCTACCCTTTATTCTCGCGCCCAGTTATAATGACAACATGCTAAGGCATGTCAAGGTGTTGACGTTCGAGAGTGAAACAGCAAAAGCAGGAAAACGATCAAGACCTTCTAGTACTGGCCATCCTGGTAAGAAATACAAAAAAATTGGTTTGATTTACACTAACGGGTCACATGGTCACTCGTTCAGAAAAAAAGAAAAAAAAAAAAAAAGCAAATGAAGGTAAAAAAATCAAAAACCATTTACAAACTATCAAAGCATCGACAGCATTGTTTGAACTACCACAAATTAATCCACTCGAACGAGGTCATATGCCATTGCCTATTGTGTCGTATTATTGAACTATTCATGATAGATTACTTTATTCTTTTGTTGTTATTAAATAAATTATTGACAAAAAATAATTGCATTATTCACGTTACCTTCCAATTATAAGTCCAAAATGATAATGACAATGTTATCCCGTGTTTCTGTTTTGTGTAGAACAACCTGTCGAAACTTTGCCTTCAGGATACCAACACTCCCCATTCCCACAAATCGATGATTTTATCTTGACTGTCATCAATAAGGGAGGTGTTCAAGGAAAGATTAGAAGATGGGTTTATTTCGCACAAGGTAGGTGACATCATGGGCGGTAGCACGTCCTTAGTACCTTCATTCCGTCATGTGGACACTATATTATCACTGCTTTAGAGCAAGGCGTAATTTATCGATGATTTCCACTGACCTTACAGAAGGTTTCCTGTTTGTAAATCACGATGCACGTGATGGTCTCGTGCGGAAACGACGATATCCCGGCTTTAGACCAACAGCCAGGTTTTGTTTGCATTTAAGCAAATCACAACCTGCGCCTTTTGTCCTGGTCAAAATGTCGCCGTCACGGTTACCGCATAACCAATTGGTGCCCAAAGTTTTTCAAAGAACGCAATGATTTTTTGTTTGTTTGTTTTGTTGTTATCGTTGTTGTTGGGGATTGAGTGATTATCCTGCAGTGATAGAACCTCCATGAATGCCCATAAACCTTTCATTTCAAATACGGTGATTATCGAATGGCACGAGATCGCCATAGTGATAAAATGACACATTCGTCTTGTTACCCTGAATGGTTAGTCGACTTCGCTTGTTTTACAGGAAAAGTGTTGATGTTTGACATCGATAAGAACAGATGGTGTGAGAATATTGGACGAGCACATCAAAGTAATCATATTATGTAAGTCTTTCACGCTCTAACCATAATATCTCTCCCTCCCCACCCCTCCCCTCCCCATCAACTTCCTTAGAAGATGCAATTTTCAAGGTCGGTTCCTTTTAGAATACGAATATGTTTATAGACATAAGCAAGGAAAGATACACTAGGGGGAAAATTAAGTGTCTCACTTCATCATTCTGTTGCCTTTCTTTTGCTTTTCGTCCTCTGTAAACCTGACCCTTTAGTGCGCTTTGATTGAGGAAGCGCGCAAAATCGATTCGAAGCTGAATATGCTAACCTATAATTTCTAGTTAATAAATTGATGACACTCGCATGCTCAATGGTCGTTGCATGGAATTCGTCATTCTTTGAAGATGATCCTGATGTTGGACCTTTTGTTTGGGCAAGATAATATCCACACGCTCTCATTTTACTGATAAATCTTTAGCAGTGTATCTTTTTATATTGCCCGTAGCTACGCGTAAATCTCATGTGAGATTTGGATTGAGAAAGCATGATCTAATTGCAAGAAAAATCTATTTTTCCAAGTTTGTAATTTCTACATTTTATCTTAAACTTTCCTTCTCTCAGAACTTTCTCTTCGTTTCTCTAGTTTTCTATCTTCTTCTTCTCTTTATTTTTTTCTTCGTTCTCTTTTTTTTCCCTCCCCATCTTTTAGCTCTATTTTGCAGCTATGTTATATTTCTCTTATACTTCCTATCCCATTACATTAAGAATGGTTGTGGACATGAGACAAGGAATATATTATCAAAAGTGTCATGATCCCGAATGCAAGAAAATCAACTTCCGCTCTCAAGGTAATGGCTCTTCAAAGACGATACTACACACCTGTCGTATTTGCTGTTATATTATTGTTTCTAGTGACCAATTTGAGGTCAAAAATAGCCGTTAGAAAATGAGAACGCAATAAAGTTCGTATCAATAAATATAACATAAGTGGTGACTTATTATGGAATAGCGCTCGATGATCTAGCGCCTGGGGATGTAAACTGGAATTTGAATATACCACAACGGTGCTTCAGTGTTATATTTGGGCAGGAAATATTACGGCCACTGTCTAAGTTATAAAACAGTAATTTTAATTCGTACATGAGGTCGTGCGTTTTATTGTTTTGATTGGTTCAGAGCAGAAGCCATTTAACATTCACATGGCGAAGATTTGTGAACAATAAAGTAGACCTCTATCATCATAAGCAATATCACTATGTTTACTGCCACCATCAACATTAAAGCTGGTTTTTCTAGCATTGGATTAGAGTCAAAGCAGCTTATGACGAAGTGAAGATCAGAAAACAGAATCATAATTGTAATCAGAAACGCGGTGAAATTAAAATCGAAAGGTTGGGAAGGTTTCTCTTTGCTTGGCTTGTACTTACGACAACCGGTTTTTCACTTGCAATTTCACACATGAACTGCTTCCGTCTCTGATTCCGATTCGGACGCAAGTTGAAACCATCCTTTTTAGTATTCATACATGCTCTTCCGTTCATACATTATCAAATCAATAAATAGTGACATTAAAAACATTGGTCGTAGTTCGTTCAACTAAGAAGATGCTGCTCTTCAAGAAGCCCACGCACGATGCACACATTAAAACGCACTGAGATTTTACTAAGAAAGTAAAGTTACCCCGGCGTGTGCTGGAGAAAAAGGTTAAGAGCCGTTTATTTATTTGAGTATAAAACATTGCGATAAAAAAATAGTCAAATTGTATACGAATATTTATCTGGGCCAAGGTATATTCGTAAATTGGATTCGTGATTAGAGAGAAGTCCGGCGAAAAGCCCAAATACCTTGATTTTTTATCGATTCTCCGCGAAACAACCCGTCAGTTGATCAAAGCCAGGGCACGGCTGACGAACAGAGGAGGGAGGAAACCCGGAGAATACGGAGAATACAAGAGAGAGAGCTAACGAACACCTAAGTGTGACAGAGCTCGATACATCAAAGTAGTTGGCCAGCTTGCTCCTCAGAACAATATTATGATTTGATATCAACATTATGATTATCTTTGCAATCTTTATTTTTACTAGTGATCTTAACCATTCAGTCACGTGTTATTTTTTTACACTTATTAATTTTTGCAGAAAAACCAATACCAGAAGAAATAAACCCATTTCGCCACGAAAAGGACACATTGGATGAGTCGGTTAGTATTCAAATGCTTTTAGTTTTGATCAGACGTAGTGTAGTGTATGATATTGAACATACAATCCTATAGAGCCGGACAAAGAGTGCTTTTCACATTATCAAACGCACCAAAAAGACCCTTGAACATAATGTGTCGTTCTTCGTGGTGTCCTCAGTTTTCCTGCCTGCTTTTCCACTTCATTTTCCTTGTTCACTTCGCTTTTCTTACCGAGTTATTATCTTGCTATCCAGTTTTTCTTTTCCCACGGCTATCGTAATCATTACCGCTGACATAGGAAGTCCTGTCCTGTTATCGAAAATAATTTGCTGAAATTTGCTTCAAAATAACTAGGAAATGCCTTCATGTCAAAAGTTAGTCTCCCCCACAGCCGCTTTCAGTGTCGTCACGCAACGCTTTCCAAGCGACGACACTGAAAGCGGCTGTGGGGGTGACTAGTCAAAAGTATGCCAAGTCTAACCTACTTCGTTCACCACTGGTCATTACACACACACTGCCGTCTCTAACTACTGCTTATTATAACTTCTCTACTATCCAGCCGTGCTTAGGGCAATCTAGCGAAGATTTTAATTTTTTTACGAGACTTAATTTAGTTCGCAACTTTTGAATAATTTGGCAGGTTTTACTTGCCTTCTAGCGCGTTTAATTTTAACACCGATGCCACTCTTATTTTAAGAATTTTGAAGATAATTATGAAAAAAAGATAATTTATTAACGTACATCGTGTTTAATTAGTATTAAATTGTTTGACCGTTTTGTTATTTCCTCTCTTCTCTTCTCTTCTCTTCTCTTCTCTTCTCTTCTTTCTTTCTTTCTTTCTTTCTTTCTTTCTTTCTTTCTTTCTTTCTCTTAGGCTTTATGGGAAAACGATTTAGAAGATGACGAAGTACTATATCAGATAGCAGAAGAGACAGAACAGAGCCAAGACAGTGAGCTGAGCATCTTGTTAGCAGACGATTCAACTGATTGGGAACCTTGGAAAGACCTTCCGACGTGCAATGATGTAATAGATCAAGTTACTAATTCCTGTGACGAAGGCTCAAAATATAAGACAAACGAGAAGTAAAAGAGAACACACACACACAAAAAAAACACAATTCATCTTCCATCCCTTTTTCATTTTACTTTTTGTGTAAATCATATAGATGGTACTCTAGAGTTGTCCTTAAATTTTAAAGTCAGCAAAGATATATAATGCCCAAAGAAACTTTTTATAATTGATCTTTTAAAAGCTCAATATTTTTTGGGACGTCTGTCAAGTTAACGTCATTATAGCGCTTGGGGGTTTCTGCTTTTTTAAATTAAGGTAATCCTTGAAAACTTCCTCAGAGTTTTGAACATCTGTTTGTTAAAAGAATGAACTAATACTTGATAGGTATCTGTTTAGCTTTCTGCAAATTTGTAAATATACAAAGTCGAAAAGGTTCGTTTAATTTAGACTTCTGACTGGAGGGAAATTCAGAATGCGACCTCACTTAAAGATAGAACGTAATATGGGTCCAAGTTGTACTTTATTTCATTGTGTAATGATAAAGATAATCAATATTCAGTGGGGGTGGTAATGAAAAATAGCTTGCTCCATAGTGTGACCTACGAGCACTTTAGATTTTAAATTCGTGAGTCAGGTTCAAACACGCATTCTCGCAAAATGAATCTGGTAGTTATTCTGATCAGGAAATAAGGGAGATTTAAAAGACTTTGCAGAAAAAGTTGGCTCTCTGTAATGAGCACTGAAAACGCACGGTACTGCAATTTCATTGACCAGAGTCGCCAAAGACTTTTGTTGTATCATATCGCTATCAGAATAAACCAAGATGA
This sequence comes from Actinia tenebrosa, assembly GCF_009602425.1. The sequence goes on from NW_022261558.1 coordinate 48,894, forward strand.
CTGGCAAATAGTATATTTTGTTACCTCATGGGCTATCTCTCGAGAGCAAGGAATTTATCTTTTTACACTGATTTGCATGCAACTGTGTCTAAAACATGAATTGCAGAACAAGGAAAATTGCGAACCCAAGTGGCGATGACCTCAATTGTAAAAGAAATGTCACGTGTGTCGTGCACGTCACGCGGTTGGTTTTTATGCCCGTTGCTTTCTCCACTTGGAAGCAGACGTTTGAGTCTCCTGAAAAATCTCGCAAAACATGGATCAAAATTACACTGAAACACCTCAACGCTGTATGGCTTGTAACAGATTGGTAAGTAGGAGGGTTTCTTAAGGTTTTAAAGGCCAAAAACAAGTAATATATTCGAGGGAATAGGGTAGGTAAAACGTGAAGACTACTGATCGGATTCATGGTGCTGTATTTCTGGCTGGGTAAAGGTTGTGAAGACAGTCGTATCCTGTCACACAACTAATTCCTGTTCGTACGGTATGAATTCCAAAGAGAATGCTAATGGAAAACTTCCAGTAGTAATTGCTGGTTTTACGCTAGAAAGGAAAGCGCTAAAATATCTATTACTCTGCTTTGCTGAGGAAGATTTTCGCTATGCTTCAGGTATGAAGATATGGCAAAATGTAAGCTCAGCAGCCTTGCAAAGACATTAGCTAACATAAAGAGCTGTTCACGGCAACTCGTTGACTTCAAAGTGGTGAGACGTAAAACACGTAGATGTATCGGAATAAGAAACGAGAAGTCGACGATTAGGTTTTTACTTGCTCCTCGCTCAATGCGGCTCTGTCGATCTCGCCCAGTCGTTCATATAGAATCGTATCAGCATGGTGCTGGTGTTTGAAACAGGTTTAGAAAACAGTCATCCGCTGCAAATGCATGGCAAGCTAAAATACTGTTTGCGAACTAACGTACCGTATGCAAACACAAATGACAAAGTTGGTATTTGATTAAGTGAAAAGCGGTCGAGAAAACTACACGTCTAAAATTGGATATACAAGTAAAAATAGGAAAATATATTYTTTTGCAAAATGAGTTTGCTGTAACAAGACCATGTTTGACAGGCTTGTAGCAGGAAGGGATTTAATGTCCTAAAATGAATAATAGAGGGATTGCAAATGAAAGGAAGGGAATAGAGGGCAATAAAGTAAACAATTTACTTCTCGAATATTCTTGCCAGTTATATGCTTTTTTTGGTATACTTTCTCCACTGTCATACAGACTTACCTCTTCTGTTGCTATGGAAATGCTGAATAAATTTTCAAAGCTAACATTTCAAAATATCATTATGTGTATATCCTTAAAGGGGGTGACCAACGGAGTTAATTTGCACATAAAGGGGACTAAAGAAAGCCACATTAGGCGATTCGAGAAAACGCTAATAAGCTGCAACTTAAGCGATGGCAACTGCGGACGATAATGCCATCAAAACACCCGGCGGCAATAAATGCAATTCTGTATTGGCAAATGGAATGGAATATAATCCGCTTCAAATCACCATTTTAAAAAAACATTATTCCAGACCTTTTGTTAAACATTTTTCATCTCTTCGAATCAAATTTCCGGTACTTGGCAAAACGCTAAAACGAAATAAAAACCAAACCAAGAAAAATCTCGGGTTTTTTTCCAAGTAGTAAAGCAGCTTCGGTACAAAGTGTACCTTTATTATTCTCAACAGTTGGATATGAGGATATAGTAGAAGCCGCACACTCCATGATTTTGAAATAAACAATTAGAAAATACTAAACCAAATGGGAGTTTTTTCAAACCTGTTTGTACACGAACGATCTCGCAGAAATGAACTTAAAAATGAGGTATGAGTTTGGGAAAAAAGCAAATTATTGCCTCAAAATACGTTTAAATAAAGATGAAACAGGATCGATACGTGCGAATTTCTTCCTTTCTTCCTCAGTTTTGATCATTTTTGCAAGGAAAGGAAGATCTGTTTTACCAAAAACAAGCGAAATAAATGTATTACATTCACGTCTATGCTTAACACTGAAAGTGAAACTGGTGTTCTTGTAGACAGGTCCATCTTCGAGTCAAAACCCATAGGGTTTTTACCGACATTCACAGGGCCTCCGCTACAACGGGTAATATTTGCATAACGCCATAATAATTGACCGATAAGAAACCGAAACTTGTTTGACCAATGAAAGGATTATCGGAGTGTAAAACTCAATACGGATTGGAATCAGCTTTTTCAGTTGAATCGAAAATGGCTAGGATGTCTAGGATAGCACAAGCGAGAATCACCCGAACTGACAGGAATGACAGGAATATGATTCGTAACTTTGTCGAAGAAAAATAATTGATTTTTGAGTCCGATAAAAGCCGACTCCTGAAAGAAAGATGAAGACCTTTTGTCTAGTGCTGAAGACAAGCGGGTTGAGTAATCCTCGCTTCAGCCAATCGATTGTCGGTACAGGAAGCCATTACTTTTTGGTTTCCCGTMTTGGGACTTCATGTCTTAGACGAGTATCAGGAACTAACACAAGTTTCTTTGAAGCCACTGGCCGTTTTAACTGATCAAGTTACTGTATGAAAGAGTCTTCTTTTGCCGAGGACCCGAAGTTGATCGGGGTTTCTTGGAAGGGGGAAATCATTTCGGCTTCCTTGTTGCTTGTTGGTTACTAATATTCTTTTTATAATCTCTGTTGATGTACACTGAATATAATTTTAGAAAACGACGGCCAAACATGCAAGGGCCACCTCTGACTACAGCTCAATTGCATTAATTGCCTCCCTCATATATTAAAAATAACTCTCTAACGCACTCGCTTCCCGCTTTCATGATCATGTTTTTACCTTCCTTCCTTCCTTCCTTCCTTCCTTCCTTCCTTCCTTCCTTCCTTCCTTCCTTCCTTCCTACCTACCAACCTACTCCTACCTGCCTACCAACCTACTCCTACCTACCTACCTACCTACCTACCTACCTGCCTACCTACCTAGACCTACCTACCTACCTAGCTTACCTACCTACCTACCTACCTACCTACCTACCTACCTACCTACCTACCTACCTACCTACCTACCTATCTGCCTACCTAGAATATCACCACTAGTGAAGTTCACCTATCCAAACTATTTTCCATATACCCATTCCTCTCGCTATCCGACGGATAACTTTATCCATGGGATAGATTTATTGGACAACAGCATCGACTTGTCCACTGGATAAGGATTCATCCGTTGGATGGCACTATCCACCCTTCCAACAACCGGGCCCAGATGTGTACCACCTCTGTGGTTTGAAAGGGCAAACCAGGTAGGTATATTAACTAAACTATACACCCTTAAGCCCGAAGAAAACCCTTCTCCACCTCACTGTACTGACTGACCTTCCCATACCTCGCCTCAACCATTTAAACTAAGTATTCATTGCCTGCAATAATTGAGATTCAAAATATTGAACATTAACAGCTACATAATGCATAACAATTTTCTTGCTCGATCCAAGATAAATTATTTTCAGACTAAGGATTTTTTGGCAGCAGGACTAACATGCTACCGTTTAAACTTCAAATTAAGTTTCTTATTTTTAATATGCCATATCGACCTTGACGTAAAAAATTGTTGATTTTTCACATTAGCCGGCTCTCTATCCATTTACTAATTCACTCAGGACATTTCCGAGACTTCCGACGAACACGAACATCATTTGTCACTATAGCAACCCAGCTTTCAAGGACCTATTCTCTTGACGTCATTTAGGTGCTAAGCACAACAAACAGCTGCCAGTTTACTTCCAAATTCAGTAAGGAATAGACTTTTTACAATTTGTTTATGTTACATTGTCATTTAGGCCCGACGGGATTTCCAGCATGCTTTCCCTGTTTTCTGTTCGTTTGACAAAAGCTAAATGCTACAAAGTACTTTGATCAAGCTTCCGCATACTTTCATTGCTTCAGCAGTAAACAAAATCATCAAAATCTAATAATGTTTAAATTATAGTCAGGCATTTGTCAAAATTTCAACACCAATTTTTTATTACCAAGAGAGCAGTTATTTCGCTTGGAATAAGTAATGATGTCACAAAAGCTTAGTATCAAGTAGAAATCTTTCAATTTTCACCAACAAAAATAAACACTTTACATGTAATCGTATCAGTCAAAATCATTCGTCATTGATAATGATATATTGAAATTAGAACGATAAGGCTTTCCTAATGCAAGATTCAAGCCTCAAAGTTAAAAAGCCTGTATATACGGGTTGGTTTCACTACATTCTAAATGCCAAACGTGCATAAATAAAGTATAATATTGATTGGAATATCGTCTCTAGTATAAATCAGAAAATCTCTTCATTCGCTGCAGAAATTATGTAAAATTCATAAGCCACAATAACAGGAAATGATCTGCGTGGCGTTTAGTACATTCTGCTTAACTACTCGCTACCTATGTGGATACACCAATATTTTGTAAGATGAATGTAATCATCACAAACTAACGGCCAAGCCAGATTTTAACAGGAAATTATAAATATCAATTATGCAACAGCAAATTAATTTATTTTCGAGTCAGCATTTAAGAGTATATGACGTGCTTCATCGCACATAACCTATAAATAACAACATCTCAAATATTTTGTTATTAATACGGACTTTTGAGCTTGATTGACTTCCAAGAAACCGGTCAAATATTGAAAGGTTATTTTTCTAATAGTTATAATAATTTCAGTCGAAAATAGGTTTTAAGAGTTAAGTTTTTGACAAATTTGGACGATATTCACCGACGTGTCATAACCACTTTGCTCCTCCCACCGATCAGGTGACCTTCCCAGAATGCATTGTCTGGTGGGTTTTGAATACCTTATAAGTATAACATTTTCGTCAAGTATTTCCTAACTGGTAGCTGAATGACGTAGATTGCTCAGGGTGGCTGATAAAACAAGATACGTTGACTTTACTGTGGATATTTCTTGCTGTTCCAGACGACGTCACTAATCATTTTGGGTTCCCACTCGTTCTATCGCTCGTTTGAACTCCTGGTGGCGAAGAACCGGTTCTCAAAACCCAAAACACAGACCGCTTTTTCTCAAGACTAAAACCATGGCAAACGTACAGTGTATTTCGTGTAATTCGCCGGTAAGATTCTCCCATAATCTGGGACCAAATCCAAGCGTTCAATATTCATGGTTGTATTCGAATTTTGATTGATATTTGTCGCTAGTGAATCGAAGTCATCAGGCTCGAAAGGTCATGAAATACGACATGTTCTTGTTATAACAAGCTACCACAATATTCCATTCAATACTTTACGTTGTATTTGTTTTAATCACTAAACCAAATACGCTAAAAGAGAAGTATATCGTGAAGAACACACCAGAGAGCGGCGTTTATTCAACCGGCCCATTTTGAAGCGACAGGCTGGCTTGTTCATTCTTCCCCGGCAGTCCACCGGACTCTCGTTTAAATAAGCAAAATGTTTTGTAGTTGCTACTTGATATTTTAATTTATATTACTATTATCGTATTATTACTAATTGCTAATGCCATTTTTATTATTTACATTATTATTTAAATTATGTATTTTTAAAATGCATTTATACACAGAGAATTTCACTTAGTTATTTTAACGTTTGTAAAGAATTTTTTTTTTTTTTTTTTTTGAACTAGAAAAATTTTTTTAACCTATTCCAATGTACTTCACAAGATTGTGCTGATCTTTTCGATCTCATTTTGTTTCGAAACTTGTTAATATTTTTTGATCATTAAGACGCTAATCCTCAGTAGTGAATACGTTGAAATACAAGACTCAAGCGCTTATTTTATCTTTCTCTGATAGGATTGTAATCACTGGTCGTATGATACATATCATAAGATATATTATCAATCACAGGATATCGCGCACAGACAGTATAAGTGCACTTGGTTCTACTAGGAGTATTTCTTATCGTGGGATCGGTTTACACAATTTAAAACGCTCATTTACTGCTATTTTCTCCACTTTTAATGGCATGGTGTAAAATGTTAGGCTGATACCACGCAAGATATTTGGACAAGTCGAATCAAGAAAGCAGACTGTTACTGACACAGACGCGCTTATACGTGCACTAAGTCACTAATTAAGAATACGGTCTTATAGTGGTTATAATCCAAATAATGCAACAAATCCTGATAAATTGGAGAGTCAACCTACCTTAAACTCATTTGCATTTAACCTTTATTCTTAACGTTCTCTCGAGAGGGCGCTTTTGTTTTCGTATTTGATGCCCAGCTTTCGAAATAAGAGCGTCATCAAAATGCAAAGAGGGCGTTATCATTTAGCTTGTTCGCCTCCTTAATATTTACCTCATGGATTCCAGACGGTATCCCTAAAATTTCCTCGACGAAGACTACAGGTTACACGCCCGTACGGCATTGTGGTACATGTAGTCCTTGTATAAATGTACCGATAATAGAGAATTTGTACAACCTGACTATTTCGAAAAATTGTTAGTAAACGACATTTTTTACATTACGCCAGTGAGAAAAAGTGAATCTCAAGCCTGAAGGAATTTTTTGATTAACAGTTTTGTATTGTGATAACATAGATAAAACCGGCACGTAACGTCAGCTTAAATCAAATATTGCACCAATATCTGAAATAGCACGTCACTGATAGCCAGCAGCAATCATGCTAAAGTTGAATGATAAAGCTGAGTATCATCGGAAAATCATCGCTATTAAATTCATCGGTAGATCGTCTCTGAAATTTTGCGTCTTTGATGGACTTAAATTTCTAGAACCAACTTTCTTTATTTAGAGACCGTTTTTACTATTTTATAATGTCGTACTCATCAAAATATTTTCTCGTTTGCGGATTAAGATGACCATCGCTTCAAAAATCCCCATATTCATCATTATGATCTCGTTCAAGTGGGGGTATTTGATTAATCATCGTCTTTCAGTTCTCGTGTGGTCCTCTGGGTTAAACAGGGCTTCTTACAGCATGATTATTGCTTTCTGTAATCATAAACTGATTGGTCAAGGCCTTTGCAATTTGTAGGAATTTTTTCAGACAGTCTATAGAGGGCGTAAAGCCTTATCCGAGTAATCCGATGTTTCGTCTTAAAAACCGGCTCGAGACATTCTGATTTTAAAAGTTAAAACATTTCGAAAAGCCTATGATTGTAAAATATCTATTTTGGTTCAAGAAAGATTCTTATAAAGGGTTTTAAAGAGACTACCTTTGAAATTTTGTTATTTTCAGTATTTTATTGGGAGAGTGTTTTCAGCGATAAGTCACAGGGTGACGTGACGTAGTGTAACGCATGCCAGAATAAGAAAGAATCCAACTGAAAGTAATCGGCTTTAAAAAGAGAGGTCAAAAATCGCAACGAAAACAATTTCAATACTATTCATTTCATGCAAAATTGCATTAGTTTTGTTTTAAAATCTAATGCAATAAGTTACAGATTCGGACATAGTCAGCAAGAGTCCCACACAGAACAGTACGGTTCGGACTACGAAAAGTCCCGTTTACACTAGCGATTTTTGCGGCGATTTTTGCTGCGATTTTTTTGCAATTTTTTCCATAATAAATACCTCTCTAACGGCGATGATTTCCTGTGAATTATTCTCATGATTTTTTATTAGCTTTAGGGCATAATAAGGGCACTGTTTCCGGTTTACATGTCCGATGTTACATAAGTGTTTATATTTTAAACAATACAAATGGAATGTAAACAGACCTCATACCTGTCATATACTCTGATAAGCACCAAATAAATCAATAAACAACCGACCTGGAATTTTATTAGATTAGAAAGCATTCCTTGCGTATTTTGCTAATTTGTTTTTTGTTTCAGATTTCTGACGCCTCCAAGTCATGTAAATGCGGTCACGTCAATGAAGCCATGCGCACTATCGCTGGTAAAAGATTCTCTGGTAATTATTCAGTAATATGAAAATATTTCTTATTATTGTCGTCACGCTATTAATGTCGTCACGGAGTAAGCGTTGCGTGACGACATTAATAGCGGCTGCGTAGGAGACCACGGTCATACTTCATATAGAATAATAAGGGTGTTTTACTAAAGATAACTGTGAAGTGATAACCCATATCTTGGAAATCAAAGATACGTGTCAAATTGAAAATATAGATAAGCATATTCAAGATATGTTATCACAAGTCAAGTTTATTAAAAAGCATACCGTTTTAACACGAGATAATGAACTGTCGGTCGAGTGCTGTTATGTCTCGTAAGGGTCACGTGGGGTTTGATCACGTGACAGCAGCCATGTTGGATGACAGAACAATGACATTTTAGTAAATAAAGTACCATTCATAATGAAATGCAAAATGGAGCTGTTTTCAAATAGGAGCAATTCAGAGTGAATGTTAATCAGTTATTATTCATACAAGATCCAGACCATTACATAGAAATATATCAATGCGATTAGCCTCTTACGAGCAGATTGGAAGGCAATTGTCATATATTTATCATTATTGTCATTATATATGCTGTCCAACAACTTGAAGCTTAACAACGACAAGACAGAGTTTCTTCTACTGCATGCGCAGCATCGTCCATCGCCACCACTGGACACTATTTCTGCTGCTAACGAACTCATTAAAGTTTCTGAACATGCAAGGAACATTGGTGTAGTTTTCGATAGGACTCTAAGTTTAGCTAA